>PVIY010032690.1:0-28751 GCA_004026745.1 Myrmecophaga tridactyla
AAGGCCTGCTTCATAGCAAGGGTTTGATACAGGTAGCTTTTATTAAGTTAGGAAATCTGCCATATGTTTCAAGTCACAGCTCTATGGAAATCATATGCAATCATTTGCAAAATATCAATGAAAAATTTGTACCAAATGAGCCCAAATAACCTTTCCCAGTCTCTAGTTTGTGTCATGGTGTGCATTACTTGTTGCTTGCCTTAACTCATGCTCTTTCAGTTGATTAAAAGGGGCATCTTATATATATGAAACTTTTAAAGAATTAAATCATATGACAGGCAGAGGTTTGTGGAGGTATTCAGTTAGGGCAAGGCTAATTTGGTTGTCATTCACCTAGGTAATAGAAACAAAGCTATGAATCTACTTAAAAGCAGCTATGAAGGTTAAAATTTTTTTTTAAAAAACAGAGTCTTAAGGGAACTGAAATATAAGAACAGGACAAAATATCATAGGATATATCTCTGTGTCTCAGTGAAGAGGGTAGAAGCCAGAATTATTGAAAATGGGAATGAAGCACCTGAGATTCTACAAAGAAGAAACTACTGGATATTGCAGAAAAGTTATTTCAATAGAGTGTCAGAAACTGCATTGAAAAATCTCTTAGAGAAAAATAAAATGGAGGTAGCAATCCTTCAAACTGAAATATAAAGAGAAGAAGATTGCTAATAAGGGAGAAAGAGATCTGGGATGCTGAAGACTCTTGAAGAGATTATGTTGCTATAAAGGGAAGCAGGCTTATGGAAGATGGCTTCTTGAACTTCACTGTCTGGTTGCCATTACTCTTCCTCTTCAAAAGACATCATCCATTTCTCCCAGGGCAGAACACTTTGCCAAAAATGCTATTTAAATATTGATTTTAGAACATTTCCTTGATTTGAAAGTATACCATCAAAAATTGGAAAAAATCCAAACTGTTTCTTTCTGTAGTCCTTGTCATGATTTATAGGGGCAGTTTTTTTTTTCTCCAAAGATAAAATATAGGAAAAAATGTAAAGCTGCACAAAGCACAATTCCTGATAATAAAATATACTGGCTGAAGTTGTTGTGAAGGGCATTTGAGATATTGCTCAAAAGATTCTGAATATATGCACAAAGATGTCTGGAAAGCAATGCTTCTTGTTTTAATAGAAACATTTCAAGAATGAAAAAGGCAGGTTAAGAGAACTCTATATAAAATTATTTTTTCTAAGGTCTGACTTAAGTTTTGGCTAATGCCTTGATTTCTGCTATACCACAGACCAGGCACACAGACGTTAACTTTTACAGTTTGATGTCCAAAGGTTTGGAGAAAAGAAGCTGCTGAAGAGGAAAGTGCACATTTCTTGCTTCCTGTTATATCACAGGAACCTAAAAGCAGCGCCTGGCACATAGTTGGCACTCAATAAACATTTGTTCCATGAATAACTAATTGGAACCATAGAGAAATCAAACTGTCAAGTGTCTTCTTTGATTATCAAATGCTGAGAGCTAATTGGGGCCCAAAAATCCTGAGATATCGATTTGAATGTCACAGTTAGGGACACCCCAATCTGAGTTCAGAACCTCAATCCTGATAAAAAGTGAGTTGACTGATGCTCAACTATGAAAGGAAATCAGTCTGTTTATTAAGGCAAAAAAGAAAACAATTTAGCTCTTTATTCGGATTTGGTCCCTGTGTGTGTTCATGGGTACATGTCACTTTGTGAAATTTTCTCAGTGATACATCCTCAAGTGACTTCCTTTGGTTTAGCTAGGCCTTTTCTGAGAATATGGTGTGACTAAAGTTGAAGAAAATATATAATATTATATATATATAATATATATAAGCTCAGACAGCCCATTTTGCATGGTGTTTCTGGAATATTTTTTAAAGATGTCACCTATAGAAATATTTTTCTCAAAATGGTTGGCAAACTCTCTTTGAATCTCAAAATACGTAATTCCACACTTATGCATGAAAAACACAACCTGCCTTAATCCCATTCCCTGATGATCCCATGCCTATATAGTTTCTAGAGCTTTTCTAAATTACTTTCTCAATTCTTCCCCGTTCTCTCTCCCTCCCCACACACACACATACACTTCCAATCCACCGCAACAAACATTTTGGTTGCATGGCTGCCTTTCTTAAAAACTTACAATAGACTTTCAGTAAAACCACAACAGATTAAAAAAAGACTTAAGATCATTCTGTTCTCATAAATGGAAACCACTGAAATAAAGAGAATGAAAGTTTGGGAAAGAATACAACATAAAAAGCAAAAACTTCAACAGTTATCATCCAAAAGAGAGAGGAATGTAAAAATCAGCCAAGTATAGTAAAATTTGAACCAAGTGAAGGAAGACAAAAAAGCAGATGTATATTCCTTCCAAAAACAAGCTCTATGCAGATTTCTTTAAAAATAAGTGATAGGGTTATAAGAGACCTACAAATGGTCTTTTACCTGCTCCTTCTATGACTATTATGGATGGAATTGGGGACATTCTTTTTGGGGGGGGTGTATTTCTACAACACAGAAAAGCATAGAAAGAGGGCTGATTTAAGATCATGGGAAACATTCTATCTTACTGCCTTTGAGACAAAAACTTTTATCAACATAAGCTGCCTGGTAGCAAGGTAAAAAGAAAGTAGGGAAATAGCTAGTGCTACTTGAGCACAGAAAATACACACAGAGACCTGTGTTCAAGGACAATGCTGACCAATAGACCTTGATACAATGATGGAAATTCTCTTATCTGTACTGTCTTATATGGCAATGTGGTATCCACTTAATGCATGTGGTTAACCAGCAATTGAAATGTAGCTAGTGCAACAAAGGGACCGAATTTTTTATTTTAGCTAATTTTAGTTCATTTCAATTTAAATTGAAATAGTTTCAGAAACTATACCTTACGTTATCAAAGGAATTTTTTTAAAGCTAAAAAACTAATTAAAAAAAAGGTATGTCAATAAAGTGTTGATAAAGCAGCAAAAGATTAAAAGCTGAGATAAAAAGTAAAAAAAAAAAAATACCTTGAAGAGGAAATCATGACAGAAATTAAAACAAATCAGAAGTAGTAAAAAGTACAGTAGATGTTGCTGAAATAGGGTTCAGATATAAGGAAAACACCTGAGAAAATAATACAGACTACAAAGAAAAATTACTGAAAAGTAAGCAAATAGAAAAAATGCAATCGATTTGGAGGCAGGTGATGAAAAATTAATAAACACATAAGAGATTTCTCTGACAACATAACAAATAGAACCCAAAATATTAAAATTAATTGTAAAAATCTTTCTTGAAATGAAGGAAAACATATGTATGTAGGTCCCATATTGGGTTCCAGGTCACATTGTGTTCCAGGAAAATTTGATATAGAATGATCAACTCTAAGACGTATCCTAAGGGAATTTATTAAAATTCAAGAATAAAAAAGAATTCAATGAAAATCAAAACTGGAAATGCCAATCACCTACAAATTAGAGGGGGAAAAAATGCAGGCCAGCCTCTAAAATCTTACCTGCAACATTAAATGCCAGATAAGAGTAACACAGTATCTATAGACTTCCAAGGGAGAAAAAGGTATGGACCCCAAATTTTATATCAAGTCTGGTTGTTGTTTATATATAAGCATAGCAGAATACTATTCACAAATGGGCAAAGCTCAATGACTACATAATTCATGAGTATGTATATAAAAATTACCTGATGATGAAGTCCAATCAATAATAAATGAATCAAGAACCAATTAACAACAAAGCATCAGGAATGGGGAAGCTATAATTGATGATGGGTGAGAAATCCACTCAAATATAGAACTAATGTACCTGTGACAATTAAGGTGGAAAACAAGGTAAATCTTAAGAAATTTGACAATATGAGCATGATAGTAATTATTTTAGTGATTGGTTGGTGAAGAGAAGTAGTGCAGAAAGAAAATTTAATGTGTGGACATCCTTTCCTGTCACAGGAGGAAATTCCAATATGCTTTTCTAAAATTAATGAATTAGAAAAAAACTATGTGCTTTAGAAACCAACTATGGATTTCTTTTCAGTAACAAGTATCAAAAACAATCAAACTAGATTGTTTAATCAAAAAGGTGAACTGTAAAAGGACACTGAGCCATTTTATGGAAACTGAAAATTTGAAGGGACTTCTACCACAATTAACACAAAACAACCAAATGCCTCCAGACCTCTCAGCCTCTCCCATCTCCTCTGTTGATACCTGCTTTCACCTTCACTTTATTTTCAGGCAATGGACTGCCTCCAGGCCACGCAGAGAAAAACATGGCTTACACCTCCAGAATATTGCCCATTATTTCCTTAGTCCACGGTCCTGATTTTCTCATTTTCAGTTCCAATATTCTGAGGGAAATTTTCTGATAGGCCCACATAGGTCAGGTGAACCCATCAATTATGACAGGAAACAGAGTGGAAGAAAGAGATTGCGATATTGCCCAGCCTGGGTGCAAAGGTACCTCCCTAGACCTAAGTGCCTGGAAGCCAAGGCATGGAAGGTTGGGAGTGGGAAAGTCTTTCAGTAAAAGAGAGTATTAGAAAGACAATAATAGGTTTAGTTAAGTTTGTCTCCAATATAATCTGAGTCACCACCTATAGCTTTCTCCATCTGCTATAGTGCCCAATGTTATTCACCAGATATTTCTAGTTTCCTCTATTTCTAGGCTCCTTTTGGCCAATGAATTGTGGATGGAAGTTCAGGGCCCTTCAGAACATTCTTTCACTCACGCATGGAGATGAGAATATCTTTAGATGGTTGCTGCTCTATCAGCCTAGGTCACCGGGTGATTACAAAGAGAAAAGCCCTCCTGCCAACCTGCAATGGACCATGTGCCATGAGAAATGAGTTTTTATTGTTTGTAGCCACTCAGATTTGATAGAATTTTGCTGTTTCAGCACCGTTTAGCCTATCCTGATATTCTGTCCTTCTCTTCCATTTACCACTGTGATTTTTCTCAGTCCATTGACTGCTAACTCTATCATGACTTAACAATTCTATCTAATGTATTTTGCTGTTTTTCTTCTTTTTCTGCTAGTAGAGAAATATCTTCTAATTCTTTTGACCATCTTTTAGAATATATTCCCACTGGGTTTGGGGGCTGCTGATGAGGGTATGTTTGCTTTACATTCCAGGCATCTTCTCAAAGGATACGGGTACGTAGTGTTGGGACAGAGACTAATAAAGCACATCCCCACAAGCACTCTTATCTGCAACCACCACCCATTTCAAAGTCTTTGCCCTGATATTTAATTTGTTGCCATGATCCCAGATTTCTTCTTCACCTGGAAACTTTCTTTCAGATTCCATGATATCTTTTACCTCTCATCTAGCTTCTTTCAAATAAAACCATCCCAGATCCTTCACCCTGCCGCCTCCTCCTTAGAGCTTTTATTGATGTTATACAATGCAGCAATAAATTTTAATGCAAAGGAATGTGAGAGAGAAAATTTTCATAAACTGAAGGTGAGAGAGGAAAAAAAGGGGGGCGGGGCAGTTGTCTTTTATGAAGGACTTTCTATCTACAGGGTAGAGCAACTGGGGGTGATGACACCCACCCCTCCACCAGGGGACTTTTCACAATGTTTGGAGACATTTCTGGTTGGCACAACAGGTTGGGTTGGTGGGGGAGGGTCTGAGGATGGGATGAGGGGGGAGTTATGGAAAATCTAGCATGTAGAGGTCGAGGATGCTGCTAGACACTCTTCAGTGCTCAGGACAAAAAGTTATTTGGCCCATAACACCATGCAATGAAGTTGAGGAAGCATAGCTAGACACATGGTCTAATTAGGAATTTCTTCTTTAATTAAGAAGATTCTACCAAAGATGCTGCCAGATCACTCCTCTTTTAGTACAATATATTATCTCTACTTAAGATAATTCTCTGTGTCTTGCAGCCTAAAAGGAAATAACACAATTAAGACAAAGGAAATGACACTATCCTAGCAGCAAATAGCATAGCAATGATAGTCACCAAAACTCTTGGGAAAATCCTTGTATTTTTTTTTTTTTAACATTTTTATTGTAAACAACAAACAAACATCATTGACATACATTCTTGACACAGTTGCAATCAATGGCTCACAATATCATCACATAGTTGTGTATTCATCACCATGATCATTTTTTTGAACATTTGCATCTTTCCAGCGAAAGAAAGAAAAAAGAAAAAAATTCATACATACCATACCCCTTACCCCTCCCTCTCTCTCATTGACCACTAGTATTTCAATCTACTCAATTTATTTTAACCTTTGTTCCCCCTATTATTTGTTTATTTCTTATTCATATTTTTGACTCATTGTCCATACCGCAGATAAAAGGAGCATCAGACACAAGGTTTTTCACAATCACACAGTCACACTGAGAAAGCTATATCAAAATCCTGTATTTTAACTGTCGCTCAGAGCCTGAAAATTAACTCCCTCCTAATAGGATAAGTTGTAAATATCTTTTGTTGTTCTCTTTGAAAAGAGATGAAACTTGCAAACTTAGTTATAATATATTCTATCAAAGTTGCAATATCTGGACAATAGTTTTTTAAAAACGTACAATGAGGCAAAAAAAAAACCTGTTGACCTAAATTCTTAATACTTCTGGGAGCCTGGAATGAAGACACAAAATGTGACCTCTTGTTCTCCTAAACAGAAGTTGAGCCACTACATAGGGTACTTTATGAATCGAAAAATGTCTCATGTCCTGGCCCTACAGAAAATGTTGGAATCTTGCAAAATCACAGCTGCTTCAATCTCATTTTGTGACTGGTCCCACTCTTTCCAGCCCAGTTTGCCTTTTGAAATATAGCACAGCTATTCAGCAGTATGTGTTTAAAGCCACTGACAAGGCAGGTTTTCTTTATATTTTAATTTCCTTGACTCAAAAGCTTTAAAACTCTTGACAAGTACTGTTAAGCAATAGGGAGTACATTTTTCAAAAAGAAGATATATGGCAATTTTTTAATATTATCATTACTGTGCACACTCTTATCAACCAGCTAAATGTACTTTGGACTCATGAGAGTGTGAAGGTACTTTTATAGGATGCAAAAAAAAAATGTTGAATTAATTTAACCATCTGCAATGCTGCTGTAAGAAAGGATTTCTGTGACTTCATTCACTTACCATGTGCATATTTAGATTGTGAAACAGTCCTTCTGAGTCAGACCTTTCGTTCTCCAGAGTGCTATCCCAGAGGACAAGAGAGCTTAAAAATTAGGGAAGATGCCATATTTTGACTTAAGTCAGCTGTGATTGGGAAAAGGAACAAAAAGTGAAATTAATATAGACCCTCTGAATTCTGCTAAATGTCCAAAGATACAGTGAGAAAAGATTATAGTTCCTTGCATAGATGGGGAAAGTTCATTAATTTGTTTAGGAAATTGTTCTTTATAAAACAGGAGCTTAATGATCATATACAGAAAATCACTGCAAGTAACCAAAGTATTTCATTTAATAATATACATTTACTTAGCTTCCTTCATACTCTAGAACACTGTAAGTGACTGTCTATGACATTTTATATATCAGAATGAAAAAAATCAAGTAATTGATCATTTTTCATATATTAAAGAATGAAATGAAAATAAATCTAAAGGATTCTATTTTTTTTTCAGTTGGCTAAATGAATTGGGAACTGTTTATATGGGCTAAAAATTAAATTATAGCTAATGTAAATGACTCCTCAAATTTCACTGGTGAATAAGGTATCTCATTAAATGATTTTTTTCCAGATCTAAGTTTTCACCTTTTAAAACGTATTAGGTGAAGATCTTTCCAAAGTGTGGAATAATTTCCCACTTCTTAAATGCCTTGTAAAACAAGAGTTTTTCACTTGGGAATTTTTAAATTTATGCTGGTTTGAAACTCTTATGTACCCTAGAAAAGCCATGTTCTTTTAATCCTAAGCCAATCTTGTGGGGGTAGACCTATTATTTGGGTGGTATCTTTTGATTAGGCTGTTCCCTTGAGATGTGACCCACCCAATTGTGAGTGGGACCCTCTGATTAGACTATTTCCATGGAGATGTGGCTGTGCCCATTCAAAGTGGGTCTTGATTAGTTTACTGGAGTCCTTAAGGGATAGACAGAGAGTTTAGAACCAACATGGAGACCAGAGAAATGAAACCAAGACACAGACGTTTGCAGATGCTAACCTAAGAGATGAAATTCAGAGTGTGCCCCAGACCCTGCAGATGCTTAGAGTGAAAGCCACTGAAATTAAAAGCTGAAAGCAACAAACCAGGAACAAGAACCAGCTTACACCAGCCCCATGCCTTGCCATGTGACAGAGGAACCCAGATGTCAGCTGCCTTTCTTCTGAGAAGGTATCCTCCTGTTGATGTCTTAATTTGGACATTTTCACAGCCTTAAATTGTAACTTATAACTAATGCATCCCCTTTATAAAAGCCAATCCATTTCTGGTATATTGCATTCCAGCAACTTTAGCAAACCAAAACAAACCTGGAGGGAAGAGTGTGTCAATGGACTTTCAGGGATCTGAGAATGCCTTGATATTATATGATATATATGAACTATGAAGATAGCCTGTATTTTTGTTTTTTATTGTTGTTGTTTTTTATTTTTCTTTTCTGCATGGACAGGCACCAGAAATCGAACCTGGGTCTCTGACATAGCAGGCGAGAACTCTGCCTGCTGAACTACTGTGGCCCACCGTTCAGTTTGTAGTTTTGTTTTGTTTTTTAATTTTTTTTTTTAATTTGCATATGGGCAGGAGGCACCAGGGATCGAACTCCAGACCTCCAGCATGGCAGGTCGGAGCTCTGCCTGCAGAGCCACGGCAGCCGCCCTCAGTTTGTAGTTTTAATCAGCTTCTGAAAGTGACACAGAGCTCATAAAAGTTTAAGTACCACTAGTACAACACAGAACATGTTAATGTTTTTGATTAATCAAAATATTCATTATGAACATCTACTATTGTGTCACCACACATGGAACACAGTGATGCTTTTAGGATATATTGAGGTGAATAGGTCTATATCCAGCCACTAAATGACTCCAGATTATTGTTTTGAGTAGTAATAGTCAACAATAGACTGAGGATAGAGTCAAAATCTTGCAATGAATTTAAAAAACCACTTCTTAGTCTATTTCCAGACATTCCTCAAAAAAAAAATGTTTTCCTCATCTTTTTGTACTGAAGATATAATCTAAGCCTAATTACAGATCTCAATCAATCGTTAACACATTGAAAGTTTACTTATTGTTTTGTGCATTTGCGTTGCCTAGCACCGAGCATGACATAGTAAATTCTCAATCTATTGCGCAATTTGATTGTCAAAATGTTTATAAAATGAGAAGCTTCAATGTTTATTCTGTTCTCTGCTCGTTCACAAAAGATGTGCCCTAAAATTATTGAGACCTATATAAGACCTTTAGGGTTTACAAAACCCTTTTATTTTTGTGGATAATGAAATCTCTGAAAAAGCTTCAACTTTCTAACTTTCCCAGTCAGTTCCAATAGTGAAGATCCTAGCTCAACCACTGTGAAAACTGGGGCAAGTCACATTGCCTCATTAAGCCTCAGTTTTTTCATTTAGATGTGAGAGTGTTGGAAGAGAAAATGATCTCATGACACTATTCGGTTCCAAAATTATAAAACACTATGTTTTGAAAGTTTGTTGTAATAAAATTTCAGAAAGGTAAATCCTGACTCTCATGCACATAGATATATGATTCTGAGGTTCAAAAGTTTTTTAAAGAGAAATTTTCAAAACAATGCCAACATGGCTATCATGCATCTAAAATGAACATATGTCAAAGATTTTTTCAACTAATTAATTAATGAGGGAACCCATTCATTTAATGTTAAACCTATTTCAGAGTATTTCAAAAGCTAGAATTGAAAGGAAATATTAGGATGATATTGTTGGAATAGATATGAAACTGATTAATGTTTAATGGGACAAAAAGCTGTAACCATTAAGGGTATCTTTTCCATCAGACAGAAATTGCATCTATACGACAAAAATTTACATGTGAAGTCTTGCCCTACAATGGTGTAAAATAGCTCATTCAATGGAAAACCACGTCCAACATTACACTAAAAAAAAAAAACTCAGAGATTGTGGTAATTTCCAAGTTTTGGATAACTTTTCTGACATTTGAATTATCTTTCATAAATGGAAGTTCTTGAATCTTGATTATACTATTTAATATGTTATACAAAGAAAGATATTTATCATCTTTATTTGACCCATATACAATTTCTTTATCATATGTTAAGACTAGAGCTCTAAATGTGCCTTACCTTGTTCTGTGCTGATAAACATTAGAATTTCATAAAACAGTGTGTAAATGAATCCATGTTTAGGTTTAATTATTAATTAGGTTAAAAGTACTGTGGAATAATTAGGTTAAAGCAATGTGTATTTAAAAGTACAGTAGAATAAAGAGGCTTTATACAAGCTCAGATTCTCTAAGTATGATGAGGATACATTCAAGATATTTTATATTTTGGTATGTTTCCTTTGCACCTAATAAAATTAATAAGTATTAATGCTAAAATGAAAACTTTGATCATAATCATAAGACTCACCCAAGCATAGAAAAAGAAAACTAAAATTAAATCTTCCCTTGTAGTTTGTATCTGTTAACCTAATTTGCATACCACCTAAAACAATGCTGTATGTATACCAAGGGAAATTAATGAGCACTAATGATGATATAAAATATATACATATACACAAACACAATTTAAAAAATCTTGGCTATTCAATTGTTCTTTTTTCATAAATAAAGTTAACAAATATTCCTATATACTTAGCCTCTGAGAAGTAATCCATCTACAAAAGGAAATGAAACCATCTACAAACGTAAAAGCAACCATCTTTCATTTTTAACATGTTTTATTACAGATTTTTAAAATACAAATTTATTTTCATATTGGTTTAAAGAAAATAAATCATACAGGAATAAGCCCCTGCTTACAAATGTAAATTATTCTATTTTAAATTTGTTATCAAATTATAAATAAACCACATAATGTGCTTCCATGAACTAAACCATAGCACAAACTGAGTGCATTTGAAATGCAGAGTATTCTCATCGTTAAAGTTAGAGAAAAGAGTAGTACTTATTAGAATTAAGAGCTTCTAATTGTCCTTCAGTTGTCCATTATTTGAAAATAATACATCATGAAATATTCACTGGTTATAAAACAAAATATGTTGTTAAAGAGCAAAGATGACTAAACCTAGAGCTTTCATTTAATATTAAGAATTTTAGCCTAACTGGAGGCAGTTAATTCAACCCACATCTGGTAGAATGAGGTTGCTCAAAAGCAGTATAGCTTGAGGCACAAAAGTAAAGCTAGTTATGGAGAGGTTACTTTGACATTTTACTATACACATTTGTATAAAATTAGATTCTACAGACAACCTTCTTCTAAGCTAGCCTTTATGGTATTGCATTTAATGGCAGTTCTGATTCACACTGAATTTGAGGAACTCTATCAGAACACAGTAAATATGGTATAATTTAGCAATAACTGGCAGAACTAGAAAACAGGACAGAATGTATTATACGCATTCTTACATTTACATTTTAACTTTCAGGGAAACAAAAAGTCAGTAAATCAACTTTTAAATAAGGGGTGGGGAATTTTAAGGTGGGAGATAGTGATGATTTTTTGCAAATTTGAAACCTCTGTATGAATAGCTATCATACATGACTGATGCTTTTGGGTATCTTCCAGGAACATGATGACTCAACACGGAAATACTATATGTCCAAGTCCTTCCATCCTAATTAAAAGGTCAGTAGAAGAAGTTTGGGGAGAATTATTTGAGGCTTAACATTAACATTGTCCAAATTCATTGTGTCCATTCTTAGTCATGCACTTTCATTGAGAAGGACTGATCAGAGTCAAATTTTAATTTACTGAATTTTGTTCATAGCTATTTACACTGGAATAAGTAAGATGATATATTTAAACATACTAAAAACCCTGGACCTATTGTCAATATCTAGACAATATAAATTTAATAAAATTATAATTACATTGAACAAATTTTAAGAAAGCCACTTATTATTAAAGTATACAGAAATCATAGTATATACTTTGCAAAAAATGACAAAATGAAAGAACACCCATTTTTAAAAGAAAAATATTCTATAAGTACATTTTTTATTTAGATAACTTCATTCCTCAGAATTGTTTGATTTCTAAGACACTGGACACAACTTGGACCAAAATTGAGAGAGTAAAACTAACAAATAAATGGTCAGATTTGGATGGTTCTTTACTGACAATAGAATAAATTTCTAAAAAGGAATTGAAAATGTGATCCTTGCTGCTCAGAGATGGCTGACTATTTGTAGAGACATGACAGTAAATTCAGGTGGTATTGCATATAATCTGCATATCTACTTAGAATATATTGTAGGCTCAGATGACATGGCAGATTATTTGCCTCAACTTTTTAATGTAGAGTTTCTTCTGGAAATCTGCTGTGTTTTTAGCCATCAGCAGTAGAAGAATATCAAGAGAATAACAATTAGTAGTTGGTCAGGAGTATCAAATGACATAAAATATGAATTATTAAAGAAGTCAGTACCTCTGATTTACATTGCTCTACTTATTTGACATGACATACGTTTTCACAAAGTTAACTGGAATAATAATTGGAACCATTCTGTAATCAATCAGATGTTGAGACCCACACAGCATGATGTACCAGAAAATATAAACAAATCTTTTTGAGCAGTATGCTTTTAAAACCTTTTTTAAGTCTGCTTACAGTACTCAAGTTTATCACCCGTACATGGTCAATTCATTTGTTTTTATGTATTCATCCATACTGCCCCATTCCAAGAAGTATTTTAGGTGGAAAACTTGATTTGAAAACAAAAACACAAAAGTACATAAATTCGTCTAGCACTCTAACTACAAGATCATTTCATTATTCATTCATAGGTAATACTTTGGCTCCATGTGCATTGATGTAGGTAAGAAAAATCTTGGCTCTCTGTTCTATTACATCGATCAGTTTTTCAATTCCTTGTCTACCTCCTTGGCTTTCCCAATAAACTTTATCAAGAAACAGAGACTGAAGAAGTTTCTGCCTTAAGTGCTGGCTCTTCAAAATAGAAACTGCAGATTCAGGAAACCTGAAAAGACAAAATGACATTTAATCGTAATAATTGCTTGCGAATTTTATGTCTTGCCCTATTGCTCTACCCTTCATCAGTCTGGCATAAACCACGCTATCAAACGGTACTTTGAAAATGCAAACATTTTAGATACTGTCAAACTGACACTTTTCCTAATAATAATTTCTAGAAGAATGTCTTTCAAGTGAACTGAATTTTCTATGCCTTTCAGAACTTCATATTCTAGCATCTTACTTAACGTAGCTTTATGTAGGCCAAGAAAGGCACAGAATTAGAAAAGGTTCTGTTCGTCTGGCAAAAATATTTTCCTTAATCTTAAAGTACATTTTCACAATAGAAACCACTTTTATCTCTCAAGTAGAATAGTATTCTTGAAAGTGTCGTTTAAATAAAAATAAAATGCCCACCTGCACTGGGAGTTGACAGGAGCAGCTGATTTCCGAAACATGGCAGGGACGTTTTTAAAGACAAAAACTGGCCAAGGCTGGGACTTTCTAAGAGGGTGGCGCGGTCCCAATAAAGTTGCAATTTTTGCAACTTAGTGTTTAGCTGGTTTCAGTCCTGTAAGAGTAGCCTACTAAAAATAGACAAGTATGCCATACTAACCATAGGTATCTGTTTCCCACGTTGTAAGACCCTCCCCCCAGTAAACTGGAATCTTAACATTAGCCAATCAGAACATTTCCTCACTTGCTTCCACGTTTGCCCTATTTAAGGTCCTCAAATCACAGCGCTCCTTTCTACTTTGTGAATGGGAGGCTTTCCAATTCATTCATGAATCGCTCAATAAAGCTGTGAAATCTTAAATTGCATGAAAAGTTTTTCTTTTAGTAGTGTCGATGCTATATGAGAAAATAGGAAAGGCAAAAATGCCGATAATTTCAGTAAGGTGTCTTTCCTGAGCAGAAGCTGTACAACTGAATTTACAGTGACAATTCATAACATATATAGAAAAATGAGCAGGGAATCATCCAAAAATGCTAAATAAAGACAAACTTCCCTTTGGTTCAGTTTACACTTCAGAATTTTGAGGACTTGGGGGCATTTGTTTAGCTGGAGAATTAAACTTTTTCAAGTAAGTGAACGAAGCTTATGTTTTAGAGCCAGAGTCCTGCATAGTGAACATCTCTCTAGAAAACCTAGGGAATTTAGAGAGGACCTTGCTGAATTACCTTAAGAGAGTAAGCTGTGCTTTCTTCTTTTCAGTTACAAAGTATAAAGGCAAGAGTCTGTTATATACACTATCTAAAAAACTCAGCATATTTCTGATTCAAAATCATAACTATTATTTTGCTAAATCCCCGAGTTGGCCCCTCCCAGCTCTCACTAAAATATTGATGAGAGTTTAATAGTAATCTTCAAGTAAACTCCTTAATCTTATTTTAAACTTCCTTAAGAACTAAAAAGGAACATATACTTTTTTAGAGTAAATGTTGCCAGAAGTTTCACGCCCTCTTAGCCCCTTTCCCAAATTTCGATGAAGCAAGCTGGAGATGGCACACAGGGTACATGAATGCAAGAGATTCAGGTGCTCCTGTAGTTCTGACACTCAGAAAATCCAAAGGTTCCAGACCTGGATGTGCTCAAGGCGTGTTGAGTAAGCACAGAATTAAATAATGCTTAGAAAATGCTCTGAGCTTGCCAAAGACATATAGTTCATAATCGAGTGGCTACAATGTTAACTGATAATTAAATAAGTATTGGGGGCTATGACGTATCAACAATCCATGATTTGTAAACTCTATGGACCTTCTACTAATTTAGCTATGGCAGAGCATATAAGAATAAGTTGTTAAATCTGAGGATTCTTTAGTGACTGTGCTGGTTTGAAATGATGTATGTACCCTAGGAAGAATTATATAAATATGCTTCAGAGTATTATTAATTATAGTAATAGTAACAGAATGAGCACAAAAGTTATTATAGAAAGAATACTGGAGTTGGATTTGGAAGATCTATGTTTTCACCTCAATTTTAGGCTTACCTATGGGCTTTCCAGCATCACCTAGCTTCACACAGCTGGTTAGCTCTTTCACTAATGCAGCTCAATATTTTAAGTCTCCAACTTAGGTTAATTTTTAATCAATCTAATTTCTGACTAAGATAGAAAGTATAGGGAGGGTAGTCAGCCCCGCCATAAATTAGAACTTGAAATCTAGCCACAATTTCCATAGCTGGTGTGAAACAGTTTAGATTGTACTGCTAAATTCTTGCCATTATCAACTAGTCTTAGTTTTCTTTATTTCCAATTAGATTTAAGATCAAGTTGTCATGAGCAAACACTGTATTGTAGCCTTTAAGAGCCAGAACTCCTTCTTTAGCCCCCACATTGGTCCAGCCTCCATTCTGTATTCTTTCTGAGCCCTCACAGATGCCCTGAAACTTTCAAGGTCTCCCCTGAATTGTTGGTCAACCCCCAGTACTGAAATCTATCTTCTTTACTAACTAGCTTCAGTCAACTCTTTCAGGCATGCAATATTTTTTTCCCATAATCCACATCTACTGGAAGGATTTCCAAATGTTGAAAACCCTCCCATGTGAATTTAACATCAGCCTGCATTCCCTTAGTCATCAGATTGGCTCTCATTTCCATCGGTTTCCTAAACTTCATGCAAGTTTGTTCTGCCTTTGGGCATGCTGCATTGTCAACGTCTTAATTTCTGTTAGTTCTTCTCACTCCCCGTTTAATACCTATTAAGGTACCCTCTGCCACCTGTTTCATACCTGCCCTGCCAGTCCCTATTCCAGAGACCCCCTGCATCTTTCAGCCTAACTCACATGGATTTTCACAGAAAAAGCCAAGCAACTTAATGGATGTGAAATATAATGAGAGCGTCTGTGGATAATGGAGATGGCCAAGGTTCTCTGTTCTGTTCTATTTGGGTTTGTTTCCCTTCTCTGAACTTCCGTTCTGAGGTTCCACATTCACAGTTCCTTTTTAAGGTAAAATCAATCAGATATAGGGCCTGAGTGTTCTCAGAACCTGCCTACTTATTTAGTGGTGCTCTGTCAATGTTACTACATCATAAAACTTACTCTTTGATGCCTTCTAACAACTTGAAGTTCAAGTTATCTTCACTTCTGTCAAAGAAACCCTTATTGTCTATGAAAACCAAGTGCTTTGGGTTATGCTTTCGCTGGATAATGTGTGCTAGAGTCACCGAATCTTGGTCATCGCATTTTGGCCTCAGTCCATTCTGTACACAGGCATCTTCCTTGCGAGGTCTGAATCCACAGCAGTTTGTATCTAAGCGGTTATAAATCTGAAAATGGGAAACAAAAACAAAGTCCAGGATGCTGAGTATTAAAAAAAAAAAAAAAAAAAAAAAAAACCTTGGGAAAGTTAGAAGCTTTCCAAAGAACTGATGCTTTCTGAATAGCTGGCTTGCCAGAATCTAATAGGGCCAGGCTCATTTAATTAAAGGCAACAGTCAGACAACCCCAAGGTTCACAGCCTTCTGACTCAGCCTTGGTTATAAGCATTTCCAGCTTCTGCTAATAATTGCAAAGACAGATCATTCAAGTTGGTGTCTCCACCCTAACTACTCACAGTTCCCACTGACATCACAGGTAGGCAGACAGCCAGAAGAATCTCTGACTCTGTTCATGACAGAATAGGCAGGCTTACGTACCTGAAAGGCTCCATCTTGTTTCCTTACTCGCATTAAGTAATAGAAAACTTGAGTTATCTCTAATAGCTTACGGCAACCCCAACCTTCTGTGGCCTTCAGTGTAACTGTATCCAACTTGAAATAATATAGAATAAATCTATTGAAAATACATGAAATCCGATAATGATACCTAAAACACTACCTAAAGGAAGGCCCCAGCGGCATTATGAATAAGCGAGTAGAATGAATGGAACTTTGGGAGGTTATTTTGGGAAATAGGAGTATTACCCTTTAGAACAGGGAAAACAGATTAAGAAAGTTAAAACTGTGTTATTATCATTTCATTTGAGAAAGGAAAGAAAATAATATTTATTATTTAGGGTGAGAAAAAAAAAAAAAGGCCTGAGCTCAGGAGTCAGACACATATGAAGTCAAATCTCTGCACTCATAATTCTTAACTCTCTGACCCTGTAGAGATTCCTTCACATCACTGAGCCTCAGTTTAAATACCTATATAATATGAATAATAATATTCACTTCGCATGGGTGGTGGGATGATAAATGAAAATATTTATATGCCCTCCGACCCTGACCCAGACACTTAGGAGACACTCAAAATATGGAAATTATTTCTATTGTTAAGACTACACACTGTGTGAAGCAATTTACCTGCACGCCTTCAAGGCAGAAGGTAATTCATCCATTTAAATAGAGGAAAAAGAAACTCAGGTTAAATAACCTGCCCCAGGATAGAATATTAGTAAGTAGCAAAGTTAGGCTTTAGATACAGATCAGTTTGGCTCCAAAAGTGCATGCTTTTTTACTTCCACTACATCATTTTGAATAGTTTACAAAGGGCGAGACGGAAGACTAGTCAGAAGTTATACATATGCTCATGGTTCAAAAGATAGCTATTTAGACACTATCACTTTTGTTCTTTTGGCACTAAATTCCCATCCTTTTCTGCTCCTCCTGTGCTCTTGTTCCAAACCCTGGACTGGCCTAAAGAACTAAGAAAGGGAAGCAGAAAGTGCAAAAAAGTGCAAAAAATAAAGAGTACGATTATCCATCCATTTGTTTTCAAAGAATCACCATGCCATTTTCCCATAATCATCATATGTTTATATCCAGCTATAATGTTATTTGCATATGGAAAAAATTGAAATATTTTATTTTGATTACAAATATCAAGGCCTGTTATGTTGGACATACATGTTTAAAACTCAACCCTTAAGGGCAAAGTCCCCCAATCACTTCTAAAATACTACTCTGACCCCCCAAGTTCCTTCTTCATTGTTGACTCAAGAGTAGTGGGGAAAGAGCTAAGGACCTGTAGGCACATGTGTATTATTTCCACCACAAAGCCAGTTCTATCAAGTGTTCTTATTACATAATTATCACCTTAGAGTTCAGGCTCTAACTTTTAGTACTTTTGTATATATTAGACTTAGATCTTTGTAAATGACAGGAAGCAACAAAAATTAGAAAAAAAAACTGATTTTGGTCATCTTTTTATTGCCTTACCAACAGGAGAATGCTTCCACACTGTATTTTTAAAGTGCTTTGTCTGATCTAATTTTGAATCATTCAACAGTCGGTGATGATTTCAGCTCTTCCTTGATAGACAGGTGTGCCACTGAAGTCTAGCAGACAGACCTTATTATTAAAAACCAGTGTGTGCGTTCAGCTCAACTTCTCTTCTAGAAAATGTTTACCATTCATTTCCTTCACATCTACATGTAGGTTTGGTGGTTATGTGAACACGAGTTTTGTGTACGTGTGTGTGTGTGTAAATCTACAGATGTACAATCAATTGTAAGGCCTCAAATAATCTGGGTTTTACTTCATTTTTCTTATCCTCCAACAGTAGCTAGCATTATGTCTTTCTTATTATAGCCGTTGGTCAGCAATATTTTAATTAACTCTTAAATCTTTTCCTCTAGTTCTTCTCAGAATTTTGTTTATAGTCTTCCTTTGAATTCACATTCAATATACCAACAATAATTTGACCGCAAAACCATCATTCACTCCCTTAAATTCAGTGCCATTTTATCTGCCAGTTAATTTAGTTATAGATTGAACATATTTCTGCTTACTTTTAGGATAGCTTACCTATTTGTTTAAAGCCTAATAAAGCAAATCCTAGATGGTTATGGTTCCATAATATGGTTTTAATATACTTGTTTAGTGCACTCATTAAAGCAACCATTTCATTTAACTATTGCATGATTAAACACCATAGTTTGCATCTTCATTATATATACTTTCAGACAATTATCCTATAAATAAGGTTATTTGGGTATAAATTTTGTCAACAAGGCAATCACAAATGAGGGCCCATCATCATTATCGTGGCTTGCTCAAATTTACATCTTCTCACTTTTTAGAGTGAAGAAAAGTCTCTGTGAAAGTGATCTGAGGCATCTCCAGAGTACTGCCAACCACCATCTGCCATAAAATCACTCCTTCCTCTGCTAGAAAAATATATCTTTTCAATGTTTACCTAACTAAAATTATACTTAGAAAAATCCAGGTGTTCCAGCCAATTTTTCTGTTGTTGGTTGGGATATTTTTAGATATATTTCCTTCTCTACAGCTTTTATTTTTTTTTTTTTTGAAATTCCATTTTCCTCTTGGTAGTGTTAGTTTTTTATGTAGGAAAAAAGCATGTCATGAGTGACTCAGGTTATGCTCGCAGTGCCTAAGCAAGAATGCCTCTGCTCACCACCCCAGCTTCCCAAGGCCCACTAGAAATCTGCAGAAACCCAACTTTCCACTCCCAAGCACGCCTCTCAGTATAGCTCTGTCTTCAAAATAGTGGGTCTATCAAAGCAACTGGTTAGTTTTTTCTTAGCTTCTTTTTCCTCAAAACAATGAGATTAAATGAGCAGTTGCAGATAATATCTGAACAAAAGCAATAAAAAATACACTGAGTGCTGCTAATGCTAATAATGAAAACCATAATAGCTGTTATTTATTGAGTGTTTGGGATGTGCCAGTAACTGTACCCTTAACAACTTACATGTATTATTTCATATCATCCTCACAGCAACCCTAAGAAATATGTACTATCTTCAGACCCATTTGATAAATGAGGAAACTGAGATGCAAAGACTAGTTGGCTTTCACAATGTCCCTCATAAATGACAAGACTCAGGATTCTAACCCAAGTATCTATGATTTCATGGTTCATGCTCTTATCCATCCTTATTGTATCTCTCAGGTACAGCTTCCAAAACTGCACAGCAAAACTGGCAACGACATTTGCATAGACTGTAAAACAAGACTGCACATAATGAAGACTGATTATAAGATTTCAACAGATATATAGAAAGCATTTCAATGTGGGAGTTCAGGTTGGGGGGGAACCCATGAAAGAGAGGGTCTTGCAGCTGGGATTTAAGAGACATATAACAGGCAAAAGGCATGAAGGGAGGAATCAAAAGACATGTTTAGACAGAGGCTGTATTAGACCAGTGCATTTCAAACTATCTGTAGTGAAAGACTAGTTGTATTTCTTTTGTCTTCCCTGCATAATTCATGTGGACTATTGATTTTCTAAAATACAATTAAAAATTGTTGAAGCAACCTGGGTGTCTGTCAACCAATGAATGGATAAACAGATGTGGCATATACACACAATGGAATATTATTCAGCCATTAAAAAGGAATGAAGTTATGATACATGCAACATGGATGACCCCTGAAGACATCATGTCAAGTGAAATAAGCCATACACAAAAGGATAAATGTTGTGTAATCTCACTTATATGAATCAATTAAAATAAGCAAACTCATAGAGTCAGAATCCAGAATATAGGTTACCAGCTCATATAGAGCTAGAATAAAAGTACAAGGCAAAAGAGCAGAGTGTCAGATGAAACAGTTAAAAGACAAAAAAACTGAAGAGAACCAAGACAAAAGAAGAGAGAAGCTGAAGAGAGTTAAATGAGAAAGTTCTTCTAACATAAATCAGGAATCACTTTTATCCAAAGATTTCTCTGGTTCAATGATTTTAGTTAAAATAGATAACCTTGTGTATTTTTCTACATCTATTTTCCTACACATCTTTAAGACCCCTCTCCAGACCCAGAACGGTACAAAAAAAAGATACATGGGCTTATTTATTTATCAGTTAAGAATGCTCTTTGGGGGGTGGTGTGATGGTGGCTCAATGGCAGAGTTCTCACCTGCCATGCCGGAGACCTGGGTTCGACTTCCGGTGCCTGCCCATGCGAAAAAAAAAACAAAACAAGAAGAGTGCTCATTGGAAAATCCTCCCACATGAGCCTGTCTGTTGGTGTAAACCAGTGTATGGTTGTCCTGTTATCGATGGATTTAAAAGTGCAACCACGTAGTCTAATGAATGTGCTAAGATAGTCCAGATCGTAGAGAACTGCAACCTCAGACAAATCTTACCACCCTCATGAGCTTTACTGATACCGGTGCAGACTAGTTTTGTACCTTGGGTGATGTGCAAAGACCCACAGTTCTCATCACTTGCGCCTGAATCCTCCACACTGATCACCAGCTTATTTTGTACAGGGAAAGCACTCAGTCAATGTTTGGTTGAAAATAAAATGAAAGAATGAATATCGGTTCCACTCAGTTCACCCACTTAAATGTACCGCAGGTGGCTGCTAAAAGCCCTCTCATTAGGGCCAGACTTCCATTTTTCTTCTGCCTATTTTCTTACAAAAGGCTTAAAATGGCAAAACTTGGAATCACAGAAAGTTAAAAATGCTTTTGAAGATTCCAAGTACTCTACAGACTAGGGGAGTTTATTTCAGAAATGTTCCCCTGGGGCACTGCTTCTCAAACTTCTTTATTTCATGGCCTTTTGACACTCTTAAAAATTACTGAGGACCCCCAAAAGCATTTGCACATGTGGGCTATTTGCCATGCAGAAATTAAAACCGAGAATTTT
Organism: Myrmecophaga tridactyla; assembly: GCA_004026745.1. Taxonomy (NCBI): domain Eukaryota; kingdom Metazoa; phylum Chordata; class Mammalia; order Pilosa; family Myrmecophagidae; genus Myrmecophaga; species Myrmecophaga tridactyla. Next base: position 21,648 of record PVIY010032690.1, read on the forward strand.
TCAAACAGCTATTTCTTCATTCAGAAATAACACTGATAAACCCACTAATTAGTATAAATAACATATCTTTAAAAGAAATGGTTAGGGGTGGGCAATGGTGGCTTAGTGGCAGAGTTTTCGCCTGCCATGCCGGAGACTTGGGTTTGATTCCCGGTGCCTGCCCATGCCAAAAAAAAAAAAAAAAAGGTTATACTTTCAGTTAAAAACATCAGAGAACTGGAATTGTTTTTTCAAGTAAAAATGATGTTTCATTAAATAAGCAGCTAGTTCAGCTCACAATTTGAACAACTGCATGAATGGTTTTCATCATGACATCCATTGTACTTCGGCATGCAGCCCAAGTGTTTTGTGCATTCTTCCCATTTTGCCATGAAGAATATTAAAAAGATGCATATTTACAGGTAGAGATGTAATAAAATTACTAATTTTTACTCCTTCATCAAGGACATTCTTGTGTAAGAATGTTTGTTTTATGCTTTATTTCCTGTGAGTGCAGTGGCAATGGAGAGTATGATGACTCCTCGGTACAGTTTGGTGCCCTCCCTTAATTCATTCTAAGACATCACCAGGTTTAGCCATGATTGTAATGGGCACCAAAGTGAAAAGGGCAAAAATAGAAAAAAAAAAAGCCTCAGTATTATTATGAAAATATTTGACTTATAGGACCCTGTGCTGGTTGGAAAGGATCATGTACCCTAGAAAAGCCATGTTTTACTTCCTAATCAATCTTGTGGAAGCAACCGTTTCTCTTCATCCCTATTCAGTAATGTAGGTTGGAAACTTCATGAGGTTATTCCATGGAGCTGACTCATCCAATTGTGGGTATGAACTTTTGAATAGAAGATGTGACTCCACCCATTCCAGGTGGGTCTCGATTAGTTTACTGGAATTCTATAAAAGAAAAAAGCATTTGGAGAAAGTTTGAGAACAGCAGAGCCATGAAGCAGAGAGCCCATGCCACCAGAGACCTTTGGAGATGAAGAAAGGGAGCTTCATGAAATAAGAAGCCTGGGGTGGAGCTAGTAAACACTGCTGTGTTCGCCATGTGCCTTTCCAGTTGAGACAGAAACCCTGAACTTCATCGGCCTTCCTTGAGTAAAGGTAAGCTCTTGTTGGTGCCTTATTTTGGACATTTTACAGATTTGCTTTAATTGGGACATTTTCATGGCCTTAGAACTGTAAATTAGCAACTTAATAAATTCCCATTTTTAAAAGTTTCTGGTATATTGCGTTCCAGCAGCTAGCAAACTAGAACAGACCCTCTGAAAGAGCCTTGGGAAAAACATTATATCAGACAGTCTCATTCAATTTGACCATACAACAGCAATAATTCTTCAAAATCTTCACATTTTTCTTAGTGATCTGTGCCAATGAACAACACGAATATGGTGGGAAAAGCATGGAACTAATACACAGAACTCTTATTCCCTTTTTGTCACTGGTAAGCTAGGTGTCCCTTAACGCTCTCTGCGTCTACTTCTTTATGGCCAATAAGGAACCATAAACTTTTTAAAAATAATTACATATAAAAATATAAATATATTAACCCTAATGGACCCCTGCTCTCTCAGGGGTTCTTATAGAATTACTATCATATTAACTTTTCCAAGATTTTCTTATTTACTTCCTGGCAGATTTACCCAGTGTCTGATGCATAGTCCTACTATTTTCCAGGAATATAGCAGTCAGGGTCTGCTTGAGACTGTCATTCAATGGCAGAGGTTTAGTGGGGAAAGCAATTCAAACAGATAGTTTAAAGAAGGTGCAAAACACTTTTTGAATCTCAAAAGGTTATATATGGAATCAGAGAGGCTTCCTAAAATCCTCTCTCTCCAGCTCAGCTATATGTACAATGGATTTAAGATTGACATATACTAATTATGCACCAATCATTTGCACAGCAAGGGTGAAAATAAGCAGAAAAAGGCATAATTAAATCATATAGACTGCCCTTTTGATTAGTAATAAAATTAGAATTGACCTAGACATGTTCAATTGGCCGACACTTAGCAGTATGGGATAATGAATATAATTTATTTGTCCAGGCATTTTCCCCATTAATTCAAGCTGATGCAAGAGCAATGACCTATGTCAACTAATTTCTTAGTTCACATTTTATGCAGATGAGCCTTCAGCAAAATCATTGCCAGGAATCTCTCAGAAAGAGTGTTAGATAATAGGAGGAAAAAATATATAAAATTCCAAAGGCTTTCAAATTGGAAGCAGACATCCGAAGGATCTGTTTGCTCCTTAATAGAGGGATATGCTGGGAAGTGGGTCAAGGTCCAGAGAAACACATTCTCATTGTAGAGGCCAGGTAACTAATAGGCTACCAAGATAGTGTGTCTTTCATGAAAAAAAATGCAAACAAACAGCTTAACTCCTGCAAAGTGAGAGAATGTACTTTTGAAAAGGTAGGTCACCAGTAGGGAAATTATGTCAAAGCCCAAAAAGGAGACTTATGGCTCAGTGCTTTTGTATTTACTCTCCCACTCTGTCATATTTGTAGAGAGAATTTTTAGCATCAGAAGGTCTGTTTCATTTAAGGGCCATAAAAAGGAAAACCATCGGCTTTTGAAATCTAGACCTATATAATTCTACTATTGGTTTCCTAACCTCCCTGAGGTTTGCAGAAAACCTAAATTTCAAAGGGGAAGGTATGATCTAGTAGGTCAATTTCTGCAGAGGGAAATTGTACAGACTTCTTAGATCAAACTCTCTTCGGAGGGGGGACGTTCAAAGGAGTCACTATGTGTAATGGGGATGTATTCCATGAATGGTCAAGGTGGACGAGGCTGTGGGGAGAACAGAGGGACATGTGGATGGAATCACACTGAGAAACAAAGAGCACAATAGTTCCCCAGGCATGGAAATGATATTTCATCAAATTCAAAAGGTGAATCATAAAATCTCAGATGATGGCTGTGGACCACAGACTGACTGGCCATTGTCTGGATAGAACATAAAAATTCCTCAATTCAGGTTCGTTGATTTTAATTGAATGCTTCAAAAAAGTTGTCCACATGCTTATGATTCTTGGTTTTGTTTATAATGTAAAAATATGAAATAAAAAAAGAATAAACTACACTAATAAGGAAAAGGGTTTTAAAGCAAATTATTCAAATAAAACACATACAAATTAAGCAAAGTCCCTTACATAATGTAAAAATGGTCAAAACTAATGAATATTCTGTGGCATCTGTCACTCTACATAACATACAATCTGGTTTCTTCAACAAATAAATCGAAAGGAAAGGAAAAAGAGAGACATGGATGTAGAGTCCATAGATTAAAAGATACATCAACTTATCACAAATGTGTAGACTTTATTTGAATATTGATTCAAATAAACCATAAGTAGAATTTATAATTTGCTTCTTTGAATCAGGATATATAATTTTATTTGAATATATATGTGTATTTGAATACATATATTCACAATTTAGAGACAATTTTGACCTCTCACTAGATATTGAAAAAATTGTTCTCAATTTTTCTTTTGAGCCAGATAACTATGCAATACATATGTTTTTTTTAATCTTCTAGTGATATATACTGAAATATTTACTGATGAAATAATATGTATGGAGTTTTCCTTAAAAACTGTGAGCAAAGGAAAGTGAGTAAGGATAGAGATGAAACAAGACTGTCCACAAATTGGTAATTACTGAAGTTTGGTAATAGATATATGGGAGTTCGTTATACTATTCTGTCTACTTTTGTGCATTTAAAACTTTTTCCATAATAATTTTTTAATGCACTAAAACATCTGAAAATTGTTTTCTACTCTAATAGAAAAGAATTTGGAGATTTTTTTTTCACAAGAGGCGATATGATTAGAAGGGAAGTAGGAAAGGTAAATCCAACAGTGATTTGCAAGATAAATTGCAGTTGAAGGAGACAACAGACAAGGAGATTAGTTAGGGGTCTTTCGTGTTATCTTGAAATTTAGTAACAGCCAATTAGTATAGTTGGCTATAATAGGAATGAAAAAGAAAAAGTAAATGGAGTGATTTTGAAGAACTGGCAAAGTTTGGTGCTACTTGAATATGGGGCATGGACTAAAGAAAAATCAAAGACAACTCAAAAATTTAAGACTTGTTTTAACAAGGGGAGTCAAGAGCACTAAATGGGGAAAGAACAGTCTCTTCAAAAGTGGTGCTGTGAAAACTGGACATACACATGCAAAAAGAATGAAAGTAGAGCCCTACCTCATACCATATAAGACAATTAACTCAAAATAGAACAAAGACTCAATTTGAAGAACTAAAATGATAAGACTCCTAGAAGAAAACATAGGGATAAATCATCAAAACATTTTACCAGGCAAAAAATTCTCAGATTTTACACTAAAATCAGAGCAACAAAAGAAAAATTAGGTACATTGGACTTTGTCAAAATTAAAAACTTTTGTGCACTGAGGGACATTACCAAGAAAGTGAAAAGAAAACCAACAGAATGGGAGAAAATATGTGGAAACCATATATCTAGTAAGGGTTTGCTATCCAGAACATATAAAGAACCCCAACAAATCAACAAGACAAATGACTCAATTAAAAAATTGGCAGAAGACTTGAACAGACCTTTCTCCAAGGCATGAATTATCACTAACCATTAGGAAAATGTAAATCAAAACCACAATGAAATACTACCTAACACTCTAAAATGGCTATTATTTTTATTAAAAAAGACAAGAAAATAGGCTTCTGGTCAACCAAGATGATGGTATTAGACTTGCCAGGGTGCCATTCCCCAACAGAATCTTTGAGCAACTAGCAAAAACTGACAGAGCCATCTTCCTCAAAACTCCATAAAACAGTTAAAGAGTTGCAGTAACTGGGCAAGTGCCAAATCAAGGAAACACAGCTTTAAAAATGGTAGGAGAAGCTCTTCCTGGGCTCCTCAACAGCATGGTGCCAGGGCAGCCAGTGGCCCCTTTGTGAGTCACTGGCCCTGTTCTGGAGGGAGCAGAGTGGCCCCTGTCCACATACTGGGATATCTGTATGTCCACGCAAATCTATCAGGTGGCAGCTTGAAAGACTGAGACAGGAAACTAGTTTCTGGCATGCCTTCCCAGAACTTACCCGGCAGGGACAGGAGCAGCTTGGGGACAGATAGTAGGGACAGAAACAAGTCGAAGAAGCTTTGGGCAAAGGACTACCTGCTTTAAGAAATAAAATAGAACACATGGGAGGAGGGCAAAGGTTATTTTGCAGAGAGTAGAGAGGGCATTCAAATTTCTGTAAGCAGGGAAATTCCTAAGCCAGAAGCTAGCACAGTCCCAGGAGAAGACAAAGTCTCAGAAAAGACCAGGAGTATCCTAGACTTCACTTCTGCCTCAGTCTCCCCATCTTCTTTGCTAGAAGGGCTAAAAACCTCTAAAGGAGAGGACCAGCCAATTTGCAAAGACTGTGAAAAGTGGCTTTTTTTTTGTTTTTGCTTTGGTTTGCTTATTTTTGTTAGCTCCTGGCACTAAAGGAAATCTCTGACATATCACTAACTGGATAAAAATTTAAGGAAGGGAGAGCTCAGAGATTAAATGCCAGGGTTAACTCTTTACAATATTAAGAGATCCAATGTGCAACAAAAGATTACAAGACAAACAAAGAAGCAGGAAATGATGGGCCATCCAAAAGCACATGAAAAGAATTCAGAAACCATCAACAAAGACAGAGACTTTGAAAAAAAATGATCCTCAATATATACAAGGAGATAAAAGGAAACAAAGAAAAAAAAACTAAGGGATATCAGAAAAAAAGATGAATGAGAAATATGAGAATTTCAGTAAAGAGAAAAAAAAAATGTTTAAAGTAACCAGACAGAAATATTGGAGTTGAAGATCAGAATAAGGGAAATGAAAAATCCCCTGGAGTGTTTCAAGAGCAGATTGAAGCTGGCAGAAGAAAGATCAGTGAGCTTGAAGCCAAGACATTGAACCATTCTGATTCTCACCATAAAAAGAAGTTGGTAAGGTGTCTCAAGAAACAAAAAAGTAGGAATATATTTTCCTCTAAACCTTTTGCTCATTGATAATCTTTGCTCCTGAGATCCTGGCCAATTCAGCATGCTAAGTAATATTACCAAAGCTAATCCCATGTTTTCTATACTATTTGAAGCCAAAGCAGTACCTGACCACATATCCTTCATGGTTTGCTAGCACCTGAATGAGAAATTACATCATCTTCTTGCTTGCACTTACTAGCCATACACTTGATTGGGAATATTCTAATTCCGCAAAACAATAAAACTGACCTAAACTATTTGAAGTCTCACTGTTCAGGATCCATGTGTCTCTTGCTGTCAGAGCACCAACCTGTGAAAATTTTTACTGACTGCCCTCTGAAAGCTGTAAGCCAGACCCTTAATCACTAAATAGCAGGGATAAAAGGAGGGGATGCTTAGAGAGAGGCTCATTATCTATTTAGGGGGCCATATTTGGACTCTTTCCTTGCCTGGCACATGAAAATGTCTCAACAGAAACAATATTCTTTTAATGAAAAGTAATGTTTCCTCTTGTTTAGATGATAATTAGTTGGGATTTTTACTTTTACTCTTATCACACCATTAAGAGGAAAAAAAGTGACCCACAGAATGAAGGAGGGGAGAAGATAAGTCAAAGATTAAGACCAGGCTCTACTGATTAGGTAGCCAGGCAAGAATTAGGAGAGGAGAGCTAGCAGAAAAGAAACAACTGCAGAGAGGTAAAACATATGAATTTATAGAAACGGTTATTGTTGCTGGTCATTGAAGTATGAACATAAGTTTACAATTCATGGCCATCAGTGAGAAAATCATCTTTAGAGAGCAGAAAATTTCAATAAACCTCATTTCTCCCACTTCCTGAGCTTTTTCACATGTTCAGCCCTTTGCTAGGATCCCTCCTGAAAATCTCCTCCTGTCTCTTGTAGAGATTTCTGCAAGTTCTTCAGTTACTAGATTCAATGTCACCTTCTCCAACCATCCCACTCTTATCTCATTTCCAAAAGAACTAACAACCGCTTTTTCTGTTTCCCTAACATTTTAACGCGATTACAGGTCTTGATATGTTCTGCTATGGTAACATGACTGTTCTGCTAGACTGCACAACTCTTTTTTTTTTTTTTT
>PVIY010032691.1:0-28768 GCA_004026745.1 Myrmecophaga tridactyla
ATGGATTAAAAATAAATAAATAAATAAATAATGGGGGAACAAATGTTAAAATAAATTTAGAAGACTGAAATGCTAGTGATCAATGAAAGGGAGAGTTAAGGGGTATGATATGTATGAATTTTTTTCTGTTTTCTTTTTATTTCTATTTCTGAATTGATGCAAATGTTCTAAGAAGTTATGATGATGAATATACAACTATGTAATGATATTGTGAGTTACTGAGTGTATATCAAGAATGGAATGATCATATGGTAAGAAATGTTTGTGTTTGTATGTTGTTATGTTTAATAATTAATTAATTTTAAAAAATGGAAAAAAAAATTTTTAGCCAGAGCACTATTGTTGGGGGCCTAAAATATTTTATTCACCAGTAGATTGAATCTGCTTGCTGTTCTGTATCTCACACAGTTCTTAGGACATTTTGAGGCTCAGATGAGATAAAAGATGTTTTGTAAAAGTCTGAAATCTAATGTTCATCCTGTCATCATGGGCCATTGTGGTCTACCCTCATTGATTATTAATCAGCATCTACATGGGTGACTCACAACCTGCTCTGACAATCAGCACTCCCGGAACCTCAGTGGAAACCTTTCCCTCAACTTTGCAGCATTTTAAATCTAATCTCTGCCCTTGATTGCTGGGGACCTTGAATATGTTCCTTCTCCTTCTGGTTCTTTTTCCTCCTCCAGTTCACAGGGAATATAAAAGACTTGGTTCATACATAAAGTGTCAAGTAATAACCTCTGGACTGAGTATGATTATATGAGAAATGATTAACATAACTTCCTGGCAGAATGTGCCCCAATTCAAAAAGTTCGAATTCAAAGTTGAAGTTATTTACCCTTTAAACAAATTTTTTTTCACTAAATTCACTACTAGTGTATTAACAAATGTAACAAATACTTTATTAAGTAACTCTTTGTCAGAGTATGTGCTAGGCATTAAAAGGGATATAAAGATCAATGACCTTGCCTTGATCTTAAGGAGTTTTCTATTTGAAAGAGGAAATAGGGTGTGTACCCAAGTTACTGTGAGACAAAGTGAAAAGAGATACATGCAATGGAGGAGGTGCCTGTTAAACCACTGGCGCACAGAGCAGGAAGAAGGCATTTCAGGTAGGAAAAATTAAAGGCTTATGTAGCAAGTGTCATTTTATCTCTGCCTTGAACGAAAGCTAGGGTGTTGATAGGTAGAAATGCATTTCAGACAGAGTGATAGATGTGCAATCTTAGGGCTTATTCCATTAGCAGAAACTAGGGTATTATAATTATGGCTTGACTGACAGAATGGGGCTCAAATGTGGCAGCATCAAATGCAGTAGTCTTGGTTCTTTAACAATGGAGAGTGACTGAAAGATTTGGAAGGGGGTGGTAAGGAGTTGGGATGTGAGTAGCCACATGGTCAAATGCACTTTAGAAATATCATTCTATTTCAGAGGGAGAGGGGGAACTCATTCTAAAGTTTTGGGGCTAGTGGGTTTTTAGAAAAAAGGTGTGAGAGCATGGAAAGTGATCATTCTATGGTTCGGCAGAGTCCAAAAATTGGGCGAGTCCTGGAAATGAAAACAGATTGCTTGATAAAGGGCATTCAATTGCTCTGCAAACATTGTACCCTCCTAGGCTGAGATTCAGGCCAGAAGGAAGGAGATAGGTGAGGTTTTGATGAGCTTTGCCTTTGGAGACAGGGGCTAAAAGCCCCTCAGACTATGACCTTTGTGACTCTGTAAACTACATGGTCTTTTTTATGATTAACTACTGCCTTCTGTGCCATGGGTATGGCTGTAAAACTCTTCCTAGGAAAATGGATTGGACATTCTTTTCTTTGACTTGGGTTTAGTTTTAATGGCAACCTTTGGAGGAGGAAGGGATCTCTTTCCTAATCCCTGGAGTTTATTGCAAGGCTGGGAGGTACCCAGGCAGCTGAGTAAGTCCAGGAAGGGGCCTTTGAGGTTAGGTGATAGAAAAGTCTGTGAAGCTTTGTGACCTAGGAAGTAGGCATGTTTATTAAGGAGGGAGAAAAGCAACATTGGCATGCAGAAAGGTAGTGTTTCATTTTGGATAAGTGAGTTTGAGGCTCTATGGAGACAGATTAATCATGGGAAGCCAGATCTGGCTGATGGTGCTCATTGGTTTGAAGCCAAGCTTGCATCAAATGAAAGTAAGAACTAAGCTGGGAGAGATGGTTTGATAGGCAGTATGTGGGTGATGTTCCCTTGAATCCAATCAGAGGCAGAAGGTTCTGCCCCAGCGTCCCTACTGAATCAGGCTAAGTCTCCATGTCGAGCTAGTGTTCTGGGCCAGGATGGAACACGCCAATATCTTCAGCTCTGGCGTAGGTTGCCTTGAAGAAGAAATGGTTTGACTGAACAGGATGTTCCAATGACTCAGCTGCAGGAACAAATTTGTTCATTTGCAGTGGGAAGAGGTTTTTAACCAAGCCAGTTAATTGCTTTCATAGACATAGCCCTTTCATTCTAGGAAAGGAATTAACCTGGCTTCTTGGCTTAAATTTAGGCCTGCTTGTGGTTATTACAAAAACCTAGTTCTGACTTCTAATTTCAGGCTTCCACAAGTGTTACAGTAAATGGCAGCGAGTGAACTCTGTTCTGTGAGTGAAGTTGAAAAGCAATAGGATGAGAAGGAAAGCACAAGCTGTGAACAAAGTGTCACCCATATAAATAAAGTGTTCCCAGGCCCTTCCTCTCCCACCTCAATCTGCTTTTTGTTTAGACACAGTTTTTATTCCTTAATTAGTTGGCTTTTAACCCAGCTCACTTTTCTCTTCTGTTCCTTCGCTTTTCTTGAATATTCCGTTTAAGGACTTTTCCATGTAGAAAGGCCTTTCCTTTATATAACAGATTTCCTTTTTCTTCCTGCCTCCCTTCGTTCCTCTCTCAATTTACTGAGAATCCATTTCCTGTGGTTTACTGTGTCAACTCATCTGATCTATACGTGAGGTTTAGGACACAGTTCTGACATGAAGAACTTTACAATCTGGTAGGAAAAAATAAGATTTTTACATATTTTCCCATACACAAAGATGGAAGAAATTGGTAAGTACCATAAGACAAGGTCAAACAATTCTGTGGAAGTTTTCAAAAGGACAAACTGCTGCTGGCAGGAGATGGGTGGAAGCCTTCCTGGAGGAGGGGCCATTTGGATTGAGCCATGAAAAATGGAGACAATTTAAACACACAGAAATGGGGCATTTTATCTGTATTACATCAATGTGCATGTTTTTCAGTCTCATTTCAGAATGCACAACTCACTGAGGTGGTGTGTAAAAGGGAAACTGGTGGTAAATGATCATTTTTTAAGCATAGCCATCCTTAAATGTTACCGTTCCATCCTCCCCCTTCAGAATCAGAGAATGGTCCCTAAATTATCAGCTGTTAATTTGGAAACTATCTACTGGTGTAGTAAAAGCAACGCAACATTTTTCTGATGGATGGTTGGACTCATCACCCTTACTCTTTATTTCAGCGGGCAATTCTGGATTTTATAATTTTAATGGATGATGAAATGATGCCTTTTACTCATACCCCTATTTTGTAGATGGGGACGCTGGTTTGATACATATTATGACACACAGAGGAAAAAACAAGCAACGTCAGGATGACAACAGGTGTCGGTCTATAATAAATTTTCACTCATCTGTGATGAGATAAGAAAAATGAGGATGTTGAAATGCGTTTTTCATTAATTTAAAGGGATTAAGCTCAAGGGTTATCGTTTATTCTGAGATTCAACTTCTGATCTTAAATGGCTTGTTAAAATGACAAGGATGGGGAGTCGTTAGCGAGACGGAGCCTGAGTGGCCGCCAGGACTGAGCCCCGCGTGTCGGGTGGGCGCAGGGACAGGGGGAAGGGGGAGGGTGGGGAGGGGTTGGTCGGTTGCGGGGACCTGTAGGCCTTGGGGTTTCCGGGCGGGGGGAGTTGCGGGGTGGGGGAGGTTGCTGAAGAGATGCTCCGAGAGCGAGCTCGGGAGAAGCGAGAGTGGAGAGGCCAGCCGGAGCGCTCCGCGAATGTCGGTGCCCCCGAGCATGAGCTATATGATCTTGAAGACCGTTCACAAATGAGGGAAATACGAAGAAAACCAAATATAGTTCTGAAACTGGGGGTCTGTGTTTTGAGATGATCTTACTTCCAGCCTGAGAAGTATATCTGGTTACCTTTATGAATGTGGAGACATGAGAAGAGAGTTATGATGGCAAAAACCACAGAGCTGGCGCCCTCCACGCTATCCTCTCAGTGTAGTTGGACTCACTGGGAACGAGAAAAACAAAGGTAACTGTGGAGTTGGAAAATCTCATTTGTGCAATGGATTTGTATGCTCAAAAGCAAATGACCATTACCCAGAGCATACTTCCCGGCTTAGCCTGATAGACTTCGGAGGACGAGTAGTAAACAATGATCACTTTTTATACTGAGGTAACATCACACAAAATGGTGAAAATGGAGTAGAATGCAAAATTCATGTCACTGAACAGAGTTCATTCATGACCAGACTTTCTTGCCTCGTCGGAGTATGAATTTGCAACCATATATAAAACATGGAGCTTCTCTAATTTGCAGTCATCAGAAAAACTAATGTACATTTGCTCTGATCAACTAAGTTTGGAACAGGCTTTAAGCAGCAGCCAATGCCTGAAGCAAAGCTCAATGTAGATGGATTTTTATTGTGCACTGATGTAAGTCAGGGATGCAATAGAAAGTTTGATAATCAACTTAATTTGTGAATCACCTTTCTATTCAGCTATTACAGTTTTTTAAAAGCCTTTAATAATAGTAGGAACTAAATGTAATGAAAGTGTGGATCATTATCTTAGAGAAGTTCAAGCATTTGCTTCAGACAAAGCAACCTTCTTGTAGTAGAAACATCAGCCTGACTTACTGTCAACATTGAGAAATGTTTCACTGCCCTGGTACAAATGGTGGTTAAAACTCGTGACAAGCCTAAAATCACTTCCTATCTGGATGCCTATAAAACACAGAGACAACCTGTTGTCACAGCAACAGATAAGTTTGAAAAACTTGTGCAGACTGTAAGTGATTATCTGCAACTTGCAAGACTGTTAGTAATGAATTTAAAAACCATCCTGATTATGAAGAATACACCCACTTAGAGGGAACAAGAAAGGCCAGAAATACATTCTTAAAACATCTACAACAACTTAAACAGGAACATAGAAGAAAAAGGAGAAAAATGTATAAACACTTTACCAAGAGCTTTCACTACTCTTTTGCAAAATCCGGAAGAGGTTGCACATTTGAATTGGCGAGAAGCTTTGAAATTAATGGAAAAGAGAGCAGATTTCCAGTTAAGTTTTGTTACTAGAGAATACACCTTGGGATAAAACTGATCATATAAGGCAAAGTTAATGATAGACAGATTCCATTTGATCTCTTAAGCACTTCAGAAGACAAGAAGGCCTACCAGAACTATGTACAACATTTAATATCAGAGTAGAGGAAGGGAAAATTTAAAAAAACTTAAAAAGACTTTGGAAAAAAAGTCAGTTAACTTCACCTGGGCAGCTGTGGGAGGAAGTTAATGTGCTTTGTTATAGAGGATGAAGCCTTCAAGTGTATCACTGAGGCTAATGGCAAACAAATGTGTAATGGGTATCAGCAAGAAATAGTTGAAAAAGCCAAGAAGAGTTTTAGGAAATGCTTTTTGAACATTCTGAACTTTTTAATGATTTAAATCTTAACGCAACACGCAGTTCAGATAAAATGAGTGAAATTCATAGTGTTCGGAGCGAAGAACCTAGATATAAAGTTTTGCAGAAACTCACACTTGACAGGGAGTCTCTTCTACTTAAGGTTTTATCAGCCTACTAAACAAACATGTCTTAGTGGCCAAAATTGCACAGACATTCAAGTAGAGTAGTTACATGCCAGTAGGCTTTTGCAGTTGGATCGTGATTGCTTATGGTTGTATCATAATAGTACCCATGTAGATAAAGTTAGCCTTTTCATTTTAGGGAAAGATGGCCTTGCCCACAAACTAGCGAATGACTTGAGGACACAGGCCACTGATAATGAAAAATTTACGAACTTGGTCTCTGGCCAGTTGATGCCAAATTGCCTTACTTTTTGAGTCAGTTATGAACTGCCACCTTTAAACCACACAGGTGCTTCTGTGATTTAACTCCATTGAATCACTGAATTTTATTGGGGGAATTTATTGGAAAATTAAGAACTAAAGCTTCTCAGATCAGAAAAGATAAATATATGGCTAATCTTCTATTGACATTAATTCTGGCTAATTAGAGAGATTCCATTAGTATGACTTTACCAATTCTCAGGCACCAAGGGCAGCAATTAGTAAACAAATTACAGTGTCCTTTTGTAGATGTACCTGCTGATACTTATCCACGTAAATTTATTGAAACCCAAATAAATCAAGCACTAAGGGGAATATTGGAATCAGTTAAACACAATTTAGATGTGGTGAGCCCAATTCTGATAATCAGGATGTATCAGAAGCTGACTTGAGAACTGTCACATGTGCCATGTGGGGCGATCCATTTCGGGGGGATCTTATTCTTTCACCCTTCCTTGTTTCTCATTCTTGTAGTGCTGCTCAAGCTGGACAGCATTTATCCTTAACGCTTGACAAAATCACTGGTGAAAAGAGGAGGCAAGTATAGATCACAATATTATCACTATCATTTCTCAGTTGGAGGAAGGAAAGATGAATGGGTGATGGGTATATATTAGTTTACTCTGCCAAACAGAAAGCATCAAGGGGAATGCTTTGAGCACTTCTATCTGAATGTCAGGACAACTGGTAGCAGTTACTGACAGCCAAGCAAATTTTTTTGAAAATGATGCCATAAGGAGTTAGTGACTAAAGGAGAACACATAGCAACTGAGATCACTGTTCACTTTACAGCACTGTTTTCTTTATCTCAGTATCAGAGGTATTTACTCTGTTTTTCATTGATGTCCTAGAGGAAAAAAAATGTGATAGAAAATTCCTATTTATCTGATAATACAGGGAAATCAACACAGAGTAAAGATGTTTTCTTACCATCTCCCCGAGACTGTTTTCCCTAAAGCAGCTACCCCGATTCAGATGATGACACAGAAGCACCATCTCCTTACAGTCCAGTTGGGGATGCTGCCCAGTTACTTCCAGCACCTAGTGACTGTCCCAGATATAGATTAGCTTTGAAAGGAGATGAATATCCTATTCATAGCACCCCAAACTGCCGTGACCATGAACACAACAATAAAGCACCTCCACCTATTAAACATAAATCAGTTTTAACTAAAGCAAAGGTGAAGAAACTAGATCCAAACCTTTTAAACACAGTTGAAGCTGGTATTGGATGAAAATCTAAGGAAACAGCCTTCCTGGGTGCCTTTGGCACATCCAGAAGATATCGATTCTTCCAATTACTATGTGGAAGTTATTGACACAACTTTCAAGCAGAAAGGCTATTCTGATGAGATTTATTTTGTCCCAGATGATAGTTAGAATCACATTATTAAAATTCAAAACTCACTTGTAAATAATACCCAAAGAAATGAAGAAATGGATGTTCTGATAGAACCTCAAAAGGTCATGGGGAATGGAGGACTTCAAAATACAAATATAAGCTTAAAACCTTGTTCAGTAAAGCCAAGTCATACTATAGAATAACACATTTAGACTCAAGTGAGGATGAGGCTGTCACCATTTCTAGAACAAAAAGAAAAGAAGACATCATTGAAGTGAAAAGGATCCACTTATTCCTCCAGTTGAAACTTGGAAATGCAGTATTGATATCCTACAATCACTTCAGACTAGGAGTCAGATGATAAGCCAATGAAGGGGAAAAACACAAAGTAAAAGAAGATAAAAAGCAGACAAAGAAAACTAACAGCTTCAGTCATCACACGTAGAAATTGGGAAAGTAATTCTTTTGGATGTCTCCTGGGATCTGGTTACAGCTGAGAAGCCCATACCACCATTTGTTGAAAAATGTGTGGAATTTACTGAAGATACACAGTTAAATTCTGAAGTTCTCTACTGTGTAAGTGGGAATAAAACTGATCAAGACAACATTCAAAAGCTATTTGATCAAGATCATAATACTGTAACTGAGAAATCAGAATTTAAGGGATGATTTTAATTACTGAATCATTATATAGAGAGTCCTTTTTGATTTCTGGTATATTGAAGTAGACTGAGGGGAAATCCTGAAATCTCAAAAATGTAATCCAGCTGCCTTGATCTCTGATACTGATGGTATAGCCTTATCTTCTGCCCCTGTGATTGTAAAAACTTTGCGACTAACCTTCATTTGTACCCAGTTATCCAGTTTTTTTTTAACTGTAGAGTCTTGTAATCACTAAAAATATTCCCTAAGCCCAGAACTAACCTACCCCAAGTGCAAAGTAATATTGATAACCAAGACTGAATATAACCAAAATGGGTACACCTGACATGCGTAGTAATTTGGGCTTTAACCTATGTCACCTATATCTCATTCCACCATTTTCTTGCATATATTCTGTGACTAAGCATGTAATCAATCCGTGCATGCTCAGTTATTAGATCACCACTAACTACATCATCTGGGGCCACTGTGCTCATTTCCTAAACCCTGCCCATTTTTCTCTAATGAAACTATCAGAATTGCTGGAATTCGGGGAGACAGATTTTGGGTCCATAGGCCATCTGCTCTTTTACTATGCACCTAACAATAAACTCTTTCTCTCTTTAAAACCCGGTGTCTCATGGCTATTGGGCATGTCAGGCAAAAGAATCTACGGCCTTTGTCCAGTAACAATACCAATCTAGTATCAATGGAAGTAACAGTAAATGCTGTAGCTGTCGCTCTTAATGCTTTCTCTGCAGATCTGTTGGATCCTTTAATGTCATATTCTCTTCATCCAGAGCTACTGGAAACAGCAAAAACCCCAGAGAAAACAGACCACCTTCATGGGTTGAAAGAAATTGTAGAGAAATTCCATCCTGTAAACTGACATATTTAGATATGTAATAACACATCTAAACAGGGTTAGTCAGCAAAATAAAATCAACCTAATGACAGCAGACAACTTATCCATCTGTTTTTGGCCAACTTGATAACACCCGATTTTGAAAATCGAGAGTTTCTGTCTACCACTAAAATCCATCAGTCTGTTGAAACATTCATTCAACGGCATCAGTTTTTCTTATACAGTGGAGAAGTTATACAAACTGTGACTACTGTGGCTCCACCACCACCTGCAAACCCAAGGCGGTTGGTGGAACCAAGGGTACCACTTGAGTTACCACAACCATTGCAGGCTCAGCTGATGGAGCCACAATTACAGACCAATCCTCTTGGTATTATATAAGTAGAAAGTGATTGCCTGGAATTGGACAAAAAGTAAAACTAAATATGCATGTTTCATAGTTCAGTAGTAAACTTCATGTTTTTTACAGATAATTCACATTCAAAATGATGAGCCACTTTCTTCTTGAACTATGTGGTATTCCTTATTCATTTTCATGACACATCTAAGACCATGTAATAAGCATGACTGGAGAGATTTTATTTTTATAAACAAAAATAGCTATAAAAAAAAATAAAGCTGCTGCTGCATGCAACCTTGTTGCAATTAGTATATATTCCTGTGGCAATTTCTTCATATTATATTGTGAATAACATTTTTCTATAGAAATTAGATCATTTAAAAACACATATAAAATATTTAATGCTTCTCAGCCTGCTTTATGGCTAGTTTTTCTACTTAATGTGTTAATTTGGGCAACATAATTTCCATTCTGGCAATCTGTGTAGATACCAAAAATCCCAGTTAAGTGTTTGATAATTTCAGGCTACTTGGGCCACATTTCGGATGTTGTTTGAAAGAAAGAAAAAATCCACTTAATATATTTCACATTTCTACATCTTCATCTTTACTTCTAAATAAACCTGTGGATGATTTGAGAAGAAATAAATGAACATATTTCTTTTATACACATATATACTAAGGACATGCTTGTGGCTAAAGTGAGTTGATAATATTGTACAAAAGATAGTTATCAGTTCATTTCTTCATGATCCATAATGAAATGAACATTTTGTATACTGTTAAATCTGTAAACAGATGCTTATTCAAAAGCTCTTTGATGGTTTTGTAATCTTAATCTATTTTAGATATTTTCAGTTTTTCCCTCTTGGAGAATACATTTAGCATAGTATAGAAAACAGTTCATGACATTTTCATATAAAGTTATACACGTTTTTATGCATAAACATGAAATTTGTTGTAGAGAACTCTTTAAACCAAACATTTTAATCTAGGACTTCAATTTAATCTGTTCCTGAATCTATTTTTATGTGGCCCTTAAAAATAAATCCAAAAATCTATGGCTTGTAGCAATAAAAATACTTTGGGTGTTTACAGCCTCTTTGGAGTGTGTATATATAAAATTTAAAACTTGTGTTCATATTCCTTTCTGTGTCATGGTGTTCTAGTTTGCTAGCTGCCAGAATGCAATATGCCAGAAATGGAATGGCTTTTAAAAAAGGGAATTTAACAAGTTGCTAGTTTACAGTTTTAAGGCTGTGAAATTGTCCAAATTAAAACAAGTCTACAGAAATGTTCAATCTAAGGCATCCAGGAAAAGTACCTTGGTTCAAGAAGGCCAATGACATTCAACATTTCTCTCTCAGCTGGAAGGGCACATGGTGAACTTGGGGGCATCTGCTGGCTTTCTCTTCGGGCCTCTTGCTTCAGAAGGCATTTTCCTTCTTCATCTCCAAAGGCTGCTGGCTGGTGAACTCTGTGGTTCTCTTGTCATTCTGTCATTGTTTTGTGGTTCTCTCCTCGATCTCAAACAGGAACTTTCTCTAAAGTGTCTCCTCTTTTATAGGATTCCAGTAAACTAATCAAGACCCATGTAGAATGGGTAGAGACTTGTCTCCATCTTATCGTGTTTAATACCCACAATTGATTGAGTCACATCTCCGTGGAGATAACCTAATCAAACCATGGCACATTTTTCTGGAAAGGAAAAAAATGGACTTTTTGTCAATGTTGTTATCTTCATTAATAACACAATTTTAAGGTTGTTTTTTATGTGTTTTATAGTAAATTGATGATTTTGAGGTTTGAGACTCCTAAGAGTTTGATTATTTTTCCTAAAATAAATATTGTCTTTCCCAACTGTATGTCCTAGGTATTGTACTTTTATTTTTAACTTAAATCAAGATGACATGAACCAGGCTGCTGCTAAAGTACATATATTATAAATTATCTTATTTGTGTTATAATCTTTCATGTTATTATCTTTTCAAAAAAAGAAAGTCCCTATTATTCCTATTGCAAAGCACACAGTAATTAAGAAAGTAGTAATTTTTTGAAAATCGAGTAAATGTAGTATTCTTAACTTATTCTATATTACTCACACCTATTGTCTATATAACTTTACTTTATAACTGTCAGTTTAACATTGGCATGACTGGCAAAGAAAATTAAACTATAAGTGTTTTATAAACTGTTTCTAGGTTGCTAAAGAATTCATTTTTCTACTCTATTATGGTATAGACAAAGCATCAAACCATGTATAGGGAAAAAGCCTGACTATTTCTATTTGAAAGTTGGCTGAAAAGAAAATTTTCAGAACTGTTCATGTCTTCAGTTTACTCTTTTATAACTTTGCTATTATAATATGTGAATCCCAGTTTATTTAAACTATTCTCTTTTATACTCTGTTAATTTAACTCCCATTACATATAGTACCATTTTTTGTGTGTTAAAACTAGCATTTAGCTACTTTGTACATTAACCACCTTAAACCTTCCCCAGAGACCATCTCCACTTTTCTATGCACTCTATCATTGATTTGACACAGTTCACAGTGAGTCATCTAAATATCCAATGTTTGATTCAGTTAACTAGTACGTTACAGTTATTGAAAATTAAAGTATAATTTAAAGCTCAGAAAAATGCAGAATGCTGGTGATTGGTAGAATGGTTGTACCAAAAATAAAATCTCCTTTCTTGACAAATTGAAAAGAGGCTAATTCTATGACCACCCCACAGAAAAAAAAAATGAAGGTAGAGAATTTTACTGGCCTATACTGAAACTAATGAACCTGTTGGTTTAAGGAAGAGGAAGATAATGTAGCATACAGAATCAAATAATATCAGGACTGGAGGAACACAGAGACCATCTGGTTCGTGTAACCTTCTCATCTTACGGATGAGGAACCTGAGACCCAGAAATATTAAATGGCTCTCTTTATAGTAATGTGATTTGTGTGTGAGCATATATGAGAAAAAAATCAAAGAGTGACTATCAGTATATTTAATGTAATCTCAAATTACACATATTAAACTTTAAGAATTTTTTTTGACATCACTTCTAAGTCTGTGCTGCTTTTACAAGTACTCATAAAAACAGTTGCACTTTATGATTCTGCACTGAAGAAGGTTTTCAAGAATGTTCAAGATCATGCAAAGCACTGACCTGTCAAACACCTTTCCCATGCTTTTTTCTTTGTACAAAAGCAAAGTCTTCATACCACTCAGTAAGTACTCTGCTCCAGTAATTATAATTAAATGGGTGATATGACCTGCTCCACATGCTTCAAGTTTCATTGGGTCATTTGGTTGGAATTTACTCAATGCTGACTAGTGTTGTTTGCTGTGAAGGTTTACACCAGGGGTTCAATAACACCAGCCTTGCCATCCAGGAGGTGAAAGTCTAGTGGACATCTCAATTATTAAAGACTCTGAAAGCCTGGAAGTTGTCTACAGACTGACGTAAAGGTGCCAGGCACCCACCCTTCTAGGTGTTTGAACCAAGAAGTGACTCAATGAAGAATGCATTTCAGGAAGACATTTAGCAAGGATGTACTGGGAGATGGGATGGAGAGGAGATTAGAGTAAGTGATGATCTATCAGCTTGTGATTGCCTAAGGCTTGAACTTGATGAGAGCAGAAGAAGGGAAAACATGAGACTTTTCAAGGAAATAATGCCTAGAAATTGGGACTAATGGGTGATTTTAATTTTCTAGATGCTAAAACAAATACTATACAATGGGTTGGCTTGAAAACAGGAATTTGTTGGCTAATGGTTTTGAGGGTAGGAGAAGTCCAAAATCCAGGCATCAGCATGATGATATTTTCTCCCTGAAGACTATGGCATTCTGTGACCAGCTGCCGGTGATCCGTGATCCTTGGCTTTTGTCTTACTTGGCGAAGCACACGATGATGGCTTCTCCTTTCTCCTCTGGTTCCATTGACATCCTGCTTCTACCCATGGCCTCCTCTCTGTGTGCAATTTCCTTTGTTTATAAGGACTTTAGCTTCATTCAGTTTGGGTACACCTTAACATCTTCAAAGGTCCTATTTGCAAATAGGTCACACTCAAAGGACCAGGGCTTGGGACCTTAACATGCCTTTGGTGGAGGACATGAATCAATCCCAAATATGGGGTATGGGTGAAAAAGAAGAATGAGTCAAAGATAGCTCCAAGTTTTGGAATTTCATTTGGATGATTGAAAAATGGATGATGGTATCAGGCAAAGGCAGGAACATAAGGAGAGAAACCTCAACCCTACATTGAGGGGAAGAAATGTGGGTTCTAGTATTGCTTACCTCTCCTTGTTAGTATGGATCTGTCTTATTATTTTCAGGATCCTACATTACAGTGAGTTCATCTGAATACTAAGTAATGTTGCTGATAGTACCTTACTTTATTAGTAGTAAGTAAATGCATCACAGAAGCAAAAAACAATTTATAATTGGTCTGGATTACCCTTTTTGGTTGCCTATATCATAAGCCAACAAGGTTTGAGTTTCTGATTTGGGAAACAAGGGGGGCATACAACCTGGGAAGAGGTATGTACCTTTGTAGCATCCATATCTTTTTCTAGAATGAGAGTGGTTCACATCTCTGATTCTATTCTTGGGCTTAAAGAACTGGAAATTTTGGTGTGGACCTGTTTGTCAAGCCCGGAGAAGCATGGCTTAAAACAGAAATATAACAACAGCTGTGACCTTTCTCTGACTTTTGACTCAAGAAGTATTGGACCTGTTTCCAGATTTTTTTAAGCCTGGAATATCCTCACACTTCAATGTGAAGAACAGACTGTGGCTATAAGCCTATCTCACCAGTAGGTATTTGGCCATGGTTATTGGCTTCAAACCAAAGGCTATTCTAGGTTTACTATGTAATTCTGCAGTCCTTTGATGATTCTTAAATGTCTTGATAGTTAAAGAAAGGACAAACAATGCATGGCTATATTTATAACAATGCAGAATACATTGTTCCTAACATTTGAGGCCCTTTAATCAAGGCCCTTGAACTAGGTTGCACAAAAAATATATTAGCCTAGTTGAAAGATTTTTGCTTTCACTTAAGAAAAATACTTTTTAAAGTTTATTTCAGATGCCAACCTAGCTAATGATAATGTAATTTTTCCTCACAAAATAGGCAAGTACCATTTTTACTCAGGAGTAGTCAACAGATTTGGAAAATACATTGCTATATAAATTAAGAAGTCAAGTTGAAGTTAAAATATTTCGACAAATGGAACAATTATGGGTAGTAGTTAATATTTTATAATAATGAGCCAAACTGACCTAAGAATAAGAAATCATAATTTTTCTCACTATACCATTGACTCAGGATATATACTTTGAATTTTCTATGTATGCATGGAGATTATTTTTTTCTGTGCCATTCGTTCTCCCACCCAGATCCTAAAGACATGTTAATAAATTAAACAGGCAGGGTCAGGGACACAATTCCTAGCAAGGAAGGTTTCTGGGTACAAAATTTAGTGGTCTGCATGTGCATGAAAACTGTGATCTTTGCCTAATTAGGACTATGATCTAATCAGGTGAGTAATTGGCTTACTTTTGCAAATGTGTGAATATAAATCACACTTCATATAGTTTGCAAATGTGTGAATATAAATCACACTTCATATAGCCTTGATTATTATCTAACCCATGTAAACAGGGAATATTTAATTACATGGCATTGACATTCCACTACAGTTGTCATCTATTTGAAAATAAAAGCCAGACTACTTTTTTAATATTTATTAAGCTCTTAGAAAACACAAGTGGGTGCTACAGTAACTGTATTTTGCAACACCATCTTCAATTGAGTTCTTACTTTAAAAGTTAGAGAGGTACTTCTAACTTTATGGCAGTGCATAGTTTCATCACATTGAGAGGCCTTAGAAATCAGTCCACATAGAATGTTGCTTGTATTAGTCAGGGTTCTCTAGGGAAACAAATGACAGGAGATATCTGTAAATATGAGATTTAAGGTGCCTCATGCAAATGTGGAAATGGAAGAGTCCAAAATCCGTAGGGCAGTCTGTGAAGCTGGCAGCTCCAGTGAAGGTTCTGCATGAATGCCACAGGAGAGGCTCACTGGCTGAAGAAGCAGTAAAAATTCTCTCTTCACCCTTAAAATTCTCCAACTGATCGGAACACACCCAGCTGATTGGATTATTCATTTGCAGGAGATGCACCCTCAGTTGGTTGTAGATGTAGTCAGCCACAGCTACAATCAACCGACTGCTGATTTAATAAATCAACCTTCTGGTTATCAACCAGTCATGAAATATCCTTGCAGCAATGGTCAGGCCAGTGCTTGCCTGACAGTCAACTGGGCATCATCACCTGGCCAAGTTGACATCAGAACCTAGCCATCACAGTCCAAACCTTGTCAATTTGGCAGTTATATACATCATCTTGAAGCATGTTTAATTTCTAAATAGAACACAATAATAGACATATGTTTTGCCTAACAGTACTAAATTGTCTTACAATCAGAAATGCACTAAATCTCTCCAGAATAGGGGCAAATCCTTAGGTAACATTCACTTTTGAATTTGCTTTCCTATAACTTAAATACTATAACATGAATAATATAAGTAAGTCATATAATAAAAGGAAAACAAGATATTGGCTTTATGTACAAATATAAATATACTCATAACAAAACAGGAAGGAAATATTCATACCATTCCACTGATTAACCACTAATAGCCTGTTTTCAAAGCTTGCTGTTTGCTTCTCCACGATCAAGCACACAAATGCCTTTCTCAGCCTTGGTTCCTTATATGAGAAATGGAATCTACCTCACTGGACTATCATGGATATAATTAGCTAAACAATCTCAATCAGGGCTGAGCACATCATAAATGTTGCTTTATTTACTGATTAAATTTGCAGTTTAACTTAAGGGTATAGAAAAAGTAATCTTAGGGTGCAAAGGTAGTTCAATGGTAGAATTCTCACCTGCCATGCGGGAGACCCAGATTTGATTCCCGGTCCATGCACTACCTCCCCAGCCCCACCTGCCCTGACCACACACACACACACACACACACACACAAAACAAGCAAAAATTCAACAAATGGTGCTGCAATATGGGATACTCACGTGGAAAAATAATGAAATGTGACCCCGCCATACAGCATACACAAAAAAAGTAATCTTGCAAGATGTCAATTTCTCCCACTATACAGGGAAGAGGCTATCAAGTCCAGTGGGAAAGTGCATAGAGGAATAGAGGGTGCCATAACAACAATCATTTTTTGAGTGATTGTATTTGTGCCAGGCACTATACTGAACACTTAAATACAGTCTCAGTTCATCCTTAACACCAGCTTCTGACAACAAAAATAAGGAAATTAAAGCCCAAAGCTTATCTGATTTAGATCAAGTAATCGTGGAAGCAAAAGGATATTTAAAATTATTTATTTTATCATTATGCACACTGAAGGAAAGCATAATAACAGAGTTCTTTTTCACCATAAAATTATTTACACCCATTTGGTTAGCTAGAAACACTAGCTTGAAGAGGTATGGGTATATTGCATCCGTAATTATTTATCTACAGCAATCAACCATCTCATATTTGGAGCATGTTGAATACAATATTGTCTAATAACTCTTTTTTGTATCTTTTTAAGTTTCAACCATTAAGAGTTCAAAATACTTTGGGAAAATCCAGGTGTTCTGGGTAAACTGATGAGTGCATTAAAATCAAGCATCCAACATTGTGCTGAAAGTTCTAGCCAGAGCAATTAGACAAGAAGAAATAAAAGGCATCCAAATTGAAAAGGAAGAAGTAAAACACTCATTGTTTACAGATGACATGATACTATATGTCAAAAATCCTAAGGAATCTATAGCAAAGCTACTAGAGATAATAAATGAGTACAGCAAAGTGGCAGGGTACAAGATCAAAGCTCAAAATTCAGTCACATTTCTATACACTAGTGATGAGCAATCTGAGAAAAAAGTCCATTTACAACAGCAACCAAAAGAATAAAATATTTAGGAATATGTTTAAGGATACAAAAGACCTATGCACAGAAAACAACAAGAAATTGCTAAGAGAAATCTTGAAAGACCTAATAAATGGATGGGCATACTGTATTCATGGATTGGAAGACTAAATATAATTAAGATGTCAATTCTACCCAAAATGATTTATAGATTCAATGCAATACAAATTAAAATCAACAACCTAATTTGCAGAAATAGAAAAATTAATAACCAAATTTATTTGGAAGGTCAGGGTGCCCTGAATTGTTAAAAATATCTTGAGAAACAAAAATGAAGTGGGGGGGTCTCATACCACCTGACTTTAAAGAATATTATGAAGCTACAGTGGTTGAAACATCATGGTACTGGCATAAAGATAAATATACTGATCAATGGCATCAAATTGAATGTTCAGAAATTTATCCTCTCATCTATGGCCAATTGATCTTTGATAAGGTGTTCAAGCCAACCACCTGGAACAGAGCAGCCTCTTCAATAAACGGAGTTTGGAGAACTGGACATCCACATGCAATAGAATGAAAGAGGATCTATATCACACCCTATACAAAAATTAACTCAAAATGCATCAAGGACCTAAACATTAGAGGTAAGACCCCATAAAACATTTAGAAGAAAATGTAGGGAAACATCTTATAAATTTTGTAATAGGAGGCAGTTTCCTAGACCTTAAACCCAAAGCACAAGCATTGAAAAATAAATAAATAAATGGGATTGCCTCAAAATTGAATACTTTTGTACATCAAAGAACTTTATCAGGAAAGCAAAAGGCAGCCTATGCAATGGGAGACAATATTTGCAAACCACTTATCAGGTAAGAGTCTAGTGTCCAGACTATATGAAGAGATTCTTCAACTCAACAACAGAAAGACAAACAACCCAATTAAAAAATGGGTAAAATATGTTTCTTGAAGATGAATGTATAATGATATAGCTTTCACAATGTGACCATGTGGTTGTGAAAACCTCGTCTGATGCTCCTTTTATTTTTGATATTGACAGATGAGTAAAAAACATGGATTAATAATAAATAATATTAGGGAGAACAAACATTAAAATAGAGTAGATTGGAATACTAGTGAACAATGAAAGGGAACAGTAAGGGGTATAGAAAAAAAATAGGGGGAACAAAGGTTAAAATCTATTGAGTAGATGGAAATACTGGAGGTCAATGAGAGGGAGGGTTAAGGGGTATGATATGTGTGAGTTTTTTCTTTTTTCTTTTTATTTCTTTTTCTGGAGTGATGCAAATGTTCTAAAAAATGATCATGGTGAATATACTACTATGTGATGATATTGTGAGCCATTGATTGTACACCATACACAGAATGTTTGTATGTTAAGAATGTTCATGTTTGTGTGTTGTTTTGGTTTGATAATACAAAATAAATTTTTTAAAAATGAGCAAAAGACATGAACAGACACTTCTCAGAAGAAGAAATACAACTGGCTAAAAGGCACATGAAAGATGCTCGACTTCACTAGCTACCAGGGAAATGCAAATCAAAACCACAACGAGATGTTATCTAACACCACTAGAATGACCATTATCAAAAAATCAGAAAACAACAAATGCTGGAGAGGATGTGGAGAAAGAGGCACACTTATCCACTTTTGGTGGGAATGTAAAACAGTACAACTGCTCTGGAAGGCAGTTAGGTGGTTCCTCAGGAAGCTTAAGTATAGAATTGCCATATGCTCCAGCAATCCCATTACTAGGTATATATTCAGAGGACCTGAGGGCAAGGACACAAATGGACATTTGCATACCAGTGTTTATAGCAGCATTATTTATGATTGCTAAGAGACAGAAACAGCCCAAATATCCAACAACAGATGAGTGGCTAAACAAGTTGTGGTATGTGTGTATACATATACATATACATATATATATATATACAATGGAATATTACACAGCTGTAAGACAGAATAAAGTCATGAAGCATGTAACAATGTTTTTGAACCTTGAGGACATTATGCTGAGTGAGATTAGCCAGAAACAAAAGGACAAATATTACATGGTCTCATGGATATGAACTATCATTAATGAGTGAACTTGGAGAATTTATTCTTATGCATTATATAGATATCCCCTTTTTAGTTTATGGTGTTTTAGAGTGGCTAGAGGGAAGTACCCAAAACTGTAGAACTGTGTTCCAGTAGCCATATTTCTTGAAGATGATTGTATGATATAGCTTTTGCAATGGGACTGTGTGATTGTGAAAAAAAAAGTCAATTCTAGCATTAAAAACTACAGCCAAAAAAAAAAAAGAATACAGCAATCAGTTGTCCTAAAAACAAATGAACAGAGAGAAGCAAGTACTAGAGAAAACAAGGAGAAAGTGATGTACCTATTCACTATTGGTAGGGAAACTGAGAAGAGCAGCCCCTTGGAGGGCTGTGTGGTGGTTCCACAGGAGGCTAGGGGTGGGGTTGCCATATGATCCTGCAACCCTGTTGCTAGGTATATACCTGGAGAAACTCAGTGTGAGGACATGAATGGACACTCGCACATTGGTGTTTATGATGTCAGTGTCCATGATTCACAATGGACGGAGGTGGCCTAAGGGTTCAAATGACTAAGGAATTGAAGGGGGAACTGTGGTATATACATACAATGAACTACTGAGCAGCCACAAGAAGGAATGAAGCTGTGAGTCATACAACTAGCTGAATGAAACTTCTTCTAGTTTGCTAGCTACTGGAATGTGACATACTAGAACAGAACACCTTTTAAAAGGGTGAATTTATTAAGTTGCAAATTTACAATTCTAAAGCTATGAAAATGTCCAAATTAAAGCAAGGATGTAGAAATGTCCATTCTAAGGCATCCAAGGAAAATACCTTAGTTCAAGAGGGCCGATGATGTTCAGGGTTTCTCTCTCTGCTGGAAAGGTACATGGCAAACATGGCGATGCCTGCTAGCTTTCTCTCCCAGCTTCTTTTTTCATGAAGCTCCCCTGGGAGTGTATTCCTTCTTCATCTCCAAAGGTCTCTGGCTGCAAGAGCTCTTGTGGATCCTGTGGCTCTCCTGTGGCTCTGAAGCTTTTGCCAAAATGCCTCCTCTTTTAAAGGATTCCTGTAAACTAATCAAGACCCACCTGGAATGGGTAGAGTCACATCTCCCTCTAATCAAAGGTTAATACCCCAAACTGGCTGTGCCACATCCCTGCGGAGATCATCTAATCAAGTTTCCGACCTACAGTACTGAATAGGGATTAAAAGATGGATCAGGATTAAAACATGGCTTTTCTAGGGTACATAATCCTTTCAGCTGGCACAAATCTGAAGGATTTTATGTTGAATTAAATGTCAGAAACAAAAAGGCAAATATTATCATGCCTCACCCATGAGGACTAACTATAATGAAAAACTTGGTGAATTGGAGTCGAAATAGGTTGGGGCCTATTGAAAAGGGTCCTAGATTGGAAGCTCTTATAGCAGTCATATATATTCAGGAGTTGTAACTCTTATTTCAAAATTCTGAGATACTGAGCTGTTTGTATATAACTTGGCCATTCCCCAAAACTTCAGATATTTGTGTTACACTCTGAGTTAGAGCTCTGAAGCTATGAAAGTCAGTACTACCCCATACAGGCACTGTTTAAAAAGTTGAAAAAGGGATCAGACTTTACTAGAAATATGAATAAAGCTGATTTGGATAGGATGAAGGTAGATCAGAATATAGGGCAAAGGATGATATCATCCATATTTTAAAACCTCAACTTCTATTGGACCAAAGGGAGAGATGTTCAGTTGGTGAAAAATTTATATTTTGGGTAGCACATTACCTAATTTAACTTGAATGGTCAGTTTAGTTAAACATCATAAGTACATGGAATCTTGCATAGGGCGTGAGATCTTGTTATTTTGTCCAAGTTAGTGTGATGCTCTGATACATCCCAGAGTAATTTGGGCAGTGAATAAAGAAGTATTTCCAAAGTCCCTTTGGGGGACAGGGAGAAAGGAGGAAATATTAAACTTCCCCATTTGGAGAATTCCTGATGCTCTTGCAAGCAGTGCGGACAACTAAATCAAAAGGCTATGCCCTCGATCTTGGGGTTTGCCCCTATAAAACTTATTCCTGCAAAGGATAGGCTAAGCCTACTTAGAATTATGCCTAAAAGTCACCCCCAGAGAATCTCTTTCTTTGCTCAGATGAAGCCCCTCTCTCTCTAAGCCAACTTGGCAGATGCACTCACTGCCCTCCCCCCAGGTAGGACATGACTACCAGGGGTGTAAATCTTCCTAGCAGTGTGGAACAGAACCCCCGGGTTGAGCCGGGACCCAGCATTGTGGGATTGACAAAGCCTTCCTGACCAAGAGGGGGAAGAGAGAAATAAGACAAAAAAATTTAGCCTGAGTGATTTCAAATACAGTCGAGGAGTGATCCTGGAGGTTATTCTTATGCATTGTATTGATATCCCTTTTTAGTTTATGGTGTATTGGAGTGGCTGGGTAGCACCTGAGACAGTTGAGCTGTGTTCCAGTAGCCTTGATTCTTGAAGATGATTGTATAATGATATCTTTTACAATGTGACTGTGTGATTGTGAAAATCTTGTGTTTGATGCTCCTTTTATCTAGGGTATGGACAGATGAGCAAAAAAATATGGATAAAAAATAAATAATAGGGGAGACAAAGGGTAAAATAAATTGGGTAGGTTGAAATACAAGTGGTCAATGAGAGGGAGGGGTAAGAAGTATGGGATATATGAGTTTTTTGTTTTTATTTCTTTTTCTGGAGTGATGCAAATGTAAAAATAATCATGGTGATGAATACATAGGCATATGATGATATTGTGAACTATATATGTATAGATTGTATGTCAATTAAAATGTGCCCTTAAAACAGTCAGGTTCCAGCTATTCCAGAGCATTTTGCTGCGTTGTCACATTTCCGTTCCTTCCTTTGCTCTTTTCACCTGTGGGTGAGTCTTCATCCTAGGAAGTCCACTCTTCGACATTTGTCCACTTAGGCACTGATGAATAGTAAAGTGTAGTTGCCAAAGTTATTTGGTCTCCACTTAATTTCCATCTTCTGCCAGATCTGCATATTATTCTCTTTAGGGATGAGACTACTGTTGCTAGGCAGGTGCAAACTTTAAATAATCGGAACTGCATGATGGCCGGGCAAGCAACAAAATCTGCCCCTCCCGGCCGCCCCTGGGCAGAGGCTGTGAGCTGCCACCTCTAGCGGTATTTGTCTTTTTTCAAGTGGGGATTATGTGAGAGTGTCCCACGCTGCTTGCTGTGCCAAACTGTCGGTCAGAAGAAGCGACACCGGTTACCACCTCATGGGGAGAAGTCTCACCAGGAGGAGGGACTGTCCTCTAGGGGGGATGTCTCACTGCATGGAGGGTAGCGAAGAACTTACTGATGACTCCCGCCCAGAACAGCAGTCTCATGCCTTGCAGGGTCACCAACCAAAGCACAACACATAGGCACTGGATGGAAAAGCATTCCCCCACATAGAGAAGAGACAAAGCAACGCTGGTTTCCGTAGCAGCATCGGTTCCCCATGGACGGGGGTCTCAATCTGTGGCCCACCTAGAGAGTCGGCCTACACAACTCCTGTGCTTGTGTGGTAGTGGAAGGGGTGGTTCCTTCCCTCCCGGACAGATACAGCAGCAGAGTTGGCCCAGGTGTCAAAAAACCTACCTCCTCTGTCTGGAATGTTTACACATGCTGAAGGCAAAAGGGGAAGGAGTGAGCAGGCAGCCCACTTCTATTAGGGGCTGAGTTTAGCTCCAGGTACTCCCACGAAGGGACCCAGCGCACATCCCCCATGCGTCCTAGGTACCAGGTTCACAAGGCTAGTCCCGAGCACAGGGTTTATTGTGGGTCCAGGGAAAGGCGACAGGCTGCCCTCAGACCGTGCCCGACCATGGAAGCATTTCTGAACAATTTATATCATGGCTCTTTGCTGACATTTATGTGGAGTTAAACCTTCGTTGCATGGGTAAAAAGCTAACATTTTGGTGTGTGAATAAAACTTCTTTTTCAGAAAAATGAAAGTGAATGTTCTATCTCTGATAGCTCTGCTCTCCACTACCTGAGAAGGGTACTTTGTACATACTATCAAGGAGAAATAAACAGGTTTTAAGTGTTAGAGGAAGCAAATATCTAGCGGCACAACCGTTAATTGGTATGGTCATGGGATTATTGACGGTTGGAAAAATTCCTGGGATATTCATTCTTTTCTCCACCGTAAAAATAAATGAGTACAACTGAGCAATTGACTGTTTAGTGGATCTCAAGCTCCTCCCTGGGGGAGGCCATGTGGTTTTACTCAGGGAAGACACTAAACTGAAAATAAAGGAGAGTTGGGTTCTAGTTGTATAGCCTTGAACCAATCTCTGGGCCCTACTTTCTTTATATATCAATAGAGTTATAGATTCTCACTCTGTCGAGGGGAGAGGCTGAAGGAGAGTGACTGCTAATGCGGATGGGATTTCTTTTTCAAGATGATGAAAATGTTCTAAAGTTGGTTTTGGTAATTATGGTTCAAATCTGTGGATATGCTAAAATGACTCGCACACTTAAAATGGTTGAGTTGTATGATATGTGGATTATATCTCAATAAAGCTGTTGAAAGAAAAACCTAGAAGGCCACCCCAAATTATTGTTGACAGTAATTCTTTGATTGCAGAATTTGGAGTATTTTAGGTTTATTTTTAGTTTAGCTTATCTGTACATGCTGTTTTTTGTGATCATATTAGTTATTTGCGCAATGATAATTTAAGAAATGATTTCCACTCAGCAGAATGTTTAGAAGCAAGGTTAGATAAAACAGAGATGGCTCAGAGGATGTGGGGATATAGTGGGATGCACTGTAATACCACATATTACAAAGATTTGGATGCATCACAAATCGAATAACATCTACAAGAGGAAGAAAATCTCAACATAGAATACAAGCTTATGGAATAGCCAATAAAGACATTCCCTAAAACATGTGTAATAAAGGAATTTCATTTTTCCTACCAAATCTATTTTTCTGCCATTTTCAGTTGGCTTTTCATCCAGTCGGCTACCAAGCTTTTACGGGGCACCTGCCATGTCCACGGACTGCACTAGAAGCCAGAGATGGGAAAAAAGAGAAAATAGACTCACTCCCATGAAGTTTACACTATAGAGGGGGAGACAAAATGTACTGCAAACTTCCCAGGGAGTTGTTTGTACACCCAGAGGGGCTGGGAAGAGAGGAGAGGGTGGGAAGAGAAGTTTTTAAAATCCTCAGTAAAATGCTGCAAGTTATTATTATTTTTTCCCATTTTATTGAAGAGTAAAATAACTTGTTTTTGTGGATAATTTATCCAAATTAAGTAGCAGAAAGGGATTTAAGCACAGGTCTGAATCCAAAGTCCATGATCTTTCCACTATACCATCTTTTGTATCTTTATTGCATTATAAAGTGGACAAGCAAACAAGTGAATACACTAATGTAGAATTAATTTAATTTTTACTTTGAAGCAAGGACCTAGAGCTAGAACTCTTATTTGTCTCAGTCTTACATCATGAGAATCATCAATTCTCATGATTGGTAATAATAAAATAATAGTAATAACAATAATAGTCACAATAGTTAATATTTACTGGGTGTTTACTATGTGCCAGATACTTTACTTGGTGCTTTACATGGGTTCTCTTAATCAAGCCTCCTAACAGCCTAAAGAGGTAGTCTTTATCTACATATCCATATTTTGTAGATGGGGAAACTTTGGCTTAGTGATTTAACTGATGTGCAATTAAGTGGCAAAGCCGGGATTTGATCCCAGGTCTCATTCCAAGGACAACTTTTTCTTTCATAATTGAGATTTTATTGATTGTTTTGAAGACCAGCACACAGACATTAAGAATAATTTATACACAATTCTCAATGTATGTACAGAAAATCTAAAAAGCCACATAGTTGCAATTCTTTTCTAAATTTATTCCAGTAACTTTCCAGCTTAAAATTTGATGGCAAATTTTTCTTCAGAGGATATCAAGAACCAATAGCTTCAAATATTAATAAGCTGCTATATCCTAATGTAACTGAGAAATCAGGATTTAAGGGATGATTTTGATTGGTGAATCATTATGTAGCTATTCCTTTTTGCTTTCTGGTATATCAGAGTAGACAGAGGGAAATACCAGAAATCTCTAAATTGTAATCCAGCACCTTGATCTTTGATAGTGATTGTATAGCTCTTATCTTCTGCCCCTCTGATTGTAAAAACCTTGTGACTAACCTTCATTGTACCCAGTTATCCAGTTTTTCAACTTTAGAGTCTTGCGATCACTAAAGACAGCCCTAATGTTTATTAATGAAGGGTCTTGGGTTAACCCAGAATTAACCCACCCCAAGTCCAAAATTATCTTGATAACCAAGATTGATTCTAACCAAAATGGGTCCGCCTGACATGCGCAGTAGCTTAGACTTTAACCTATAAGTCACATATACCTCATTATATTCACCTATATCTCATTATATTCCACCATTTTCTTACCTGTGACTAAGCATATAATTGATCTATGCATGCTCAATAATAAGATCACCTCTATTTATATCATCTGGGGCCACTTTGGTCATTATCCTAAACCCTGCCCATCTTTTTCTCTAATAAAGCCATCAGAATTACTTCAATTCGGGGAGACAGATTTTGGGCCACTAGGCCATCTGCTCTCCTACTAAATGCCTAGTAGTAAACTCTTCCTCTCTTTGAAACCCTGATGTCTCAGGAATTGGTTATTGAGCACGTGGGGCAAAAGTGTCTATGGCCTTTGTCTGGTAACTCTAAGTTCCACTAATTCACAATTTAATATCACACACACTACACACTCACATTTCCAGTCTTTCAAATCACATAAAGTTATTAGGAAAAGTGGACAACTATGACCAAAGATATCAGCGTGCACACACACAATTCTGGCAGGGAGAGCCAGGAGCAGGGCTCTAGTAGAAAATATGCTTTATGTGTTTAAAACATAGTAAATGCACAACTGTGACTCCAAACTGTAGTTTGGTATGGTCTGTATTCTAGGATATTAAAACTGCCCCTTCCCCCATGGAATGTTGATATCCAAGGCAGCCAATGCTCCCATAAGTCAATATCCCACTATTTTCTGGTTGTACCAGACAACAATGATAACAAGCCAGCAACTGATTTCACCTTTCAAAAAAGCATTTGTGTTTAAAACATGATAAAGTGGGGTTCCAATTCCTTAAAAATGTGTCTTCTGGATCTACTAAAAACTTGCATTTACAAAATAGTTGATAAAAAGATTCCTCTGGATTATACAGGGAGACAGAGGGACCACTGATAAGACATGGTTTGTGGTATTAATCAGACTCAAGTCCTTTCTTGCTTTATGAGAGGCTGAACTCTCATTTTCAGTTTCTCTATTTGCTGCAGATAAATCCTGTTTCATTTCTTGGTTAGCCACTTTGGCCTGTTTTCCATTTGCTCTCTTTTCCCTTTAGTTTGCATTTTTTTTTATCTGAAGATTTATCTTTTCCTGCTGACTTTTTTGGTTTCCTTCCACTTTTGCAGGAGCAGGTTTGGCCAACAGCCTCTCTGTCCTCCTCCCAGCCTCTTAGGCTGAATTGACCTTCCTCTCCCACATCCTGGCAGCAGGGAGGGCACCAGCTGGGTGCTGCCTCCACGGGTTGCTGGCCCAGCGCCTTCCCACACCCAAGCTGCTAGACGCAAAGGCAATTTTTTTTAATATATTTATTTTGTACTTTGTTCTACCTATCTTAAAAAAAAACAAGAATGAAAACAAACTGGCAGCTGACAAAATACATATCATTTTGCAATCTGCTTTTTTGCTTAAGAAATTATTAACATGTTCCATGTAATTACATGTTCCTACAATGTGGTTCTTGATGGCTTTCTTTTATTTCTTTCCTTAGCAATGTATACTTTTCAGCATAAAAGTCCTGTATATATTTTGTTATATTTCTGCTTGAGTATTGCATTTTTTTGAAAGAATATAAATGGCATCGTTTTAGTCTTAAAATTTTGACTTCTACATGTTTATTACTAATAATAGAAATGCAACTGATTTTTGCATGTTTATCTGTTTTTAACTTTTTCAATTGTACAATATAACCTATATACAAAGCAAAGAAAGAAAAAATCAATAGTTTTCAAAGCACTCTTCAACAAGTAGTTACAGGACAGATCCCAGAGTTTGTCATGGGCTACCATTCCATCATCTCATATTTTTCCTTCTTACTATTCCAGAATACAGGAGGCTAGAAGGAATAAATATTCTTTATCATCACAATAGACTTTTTTTTCTTTTTTGTGAAAAATAACATATATACAAAAAAAGCAATAAATTTCAAAGTACCGTGCAACGATTAGTAGTAGAACAGATTTCAGAGTTTGGTATGGGTTACAATTCCACAATTTCAGGTTTTTACTTCTAGCTGCTCTAAAATACTAGGGACTAAAAGAAATATCAATTTAATGATTCAGCAACCATACTCATATGTTAAACTCTACCTTCTCTGTACAACTCTACCACCACCCAAGGGCAAATTTTTAACCATTTTGCTGCAGTACCCCAAATCAGGCAAGGCAGCTTAAAAATCTGCCACTGGTTGCTGGATTGTTTTTTTGTTTTTAACATTTTTTATTGTGAAATATAACATATATACAAAAAAGCAATAAGTTTCAAAGTACATTTTAACAAGTAGTTTTAGAACAGATTTCAAAATTTGATATGGGTTATAGTTCACAATTTCAAATTTTTCCTTCTAGCTGCTCCAAGACACTGGAGACTAAAAGAAATATATATAATGATTGTATGTATATGAATAATGATTCAGCAGTCATACTTATTTGTTAAATCCTAACTTCTCTGTTATAACTCCACTTTCTCCTTTGATCTTTCTCCCATTCTTTTGGGATATTTGGGCTATGCCCATTCTAACTTTTTTCATGTTAAAAAGGGGTATCGACAGTTTGGGATGGGGGATAGCACTGTCTGATGTTCTTAGAGAGGCTGGCCCTTTTGGGTTTCAGGACTTACTTGGCCTAGGAGCCATCTGAAGGCTTTAGGTTTCTGAAAAATAAACTTAGTGCATGCAACTTGTGTAAGATCTCATATAAAGTCCTGCGTGTTCTTTAGGGTTAACAGGAATGATGCTGGTTGAGGTTAGGCAAACTGTGGTAATTAGCAGCATCTAGCCAAAGCTCTCATAAGAGTAGCCTCCAGAATAGCCTCTTGACTCTATTTGGACTCTCTTGGTCACTGATACCTTATTTTGTTACATTTCTTTTCTCCCTTTTGGTCAGGAAGGCATTGTTGATCCCACAGTGCCACGGCCAGGCTCATTCTTGGGGGTCATGTCCCACATAGTGGGGAGGGTAATGATTTTCCTGGGGCTTAGAGAGAGAGGTCACACCTAGCAAGAAAAGAGGTTTTCTGGAAGCAACTCTTAAGTAAAATTATAGTTAGG
>PVIY010032692.1:0-28762 GCA_004026745.1 Myrmecophaga tridactyla
TTAATTAATAAAAAGTTTAAAAAAAAAAAAAAGAGTATATGTAACTGCAGTTAGGTGGAGAAAGGAGTGGACTTAACATCAGATATTCAGTGCTAGCTTATGGAAAATGACAGAAAAGACATTCAGGAATTCCTTTAGCAGTAAGCCAAGAGGCAGCAAATCATTTTTAATGGGTCTTTTCCCCATGCTTCTATGAAGGTACAAAGTACAGTCTTAGTAGCTGGAAATGCCAATGACTGAGGAGGTCCTTTCTCACACTGATCTCTTGTTGGCCTGCAAGGTTTCCTGAAATTTCCAGTAACTTACCCCCCAAAGACCTCTTCTGTCAGCAGGTGTGTGCCCTGTACTGGTCTGAGGCATTGTGCCAGGGGTCTGAACATTTTTGATATTTTTGAGTACCAGACTCCTAATGGCACACTTGAATGAAATAAAAAACTTCAGACAGTACTAGAAAAACTAGCAATAATCACAATACAATCATACAACCATATGACAATGTCACTGTGACTGTAAAAGTAGCCACAGGTATAAACTGCCACTGTCCAGCACCACATTATTATCTGAGCAGACTGTTTGATTGCCCTGACCATGCTCTAGTATGTTTTTTTTTTTGTATTTTGCTTTTTAATTTTGAAATAATTTCAAATTTATAGAATAATTGCAAAAACAATACATACACACACCATACAGAGAACTCCAGCATACCCATATACCCCCAGATACCCAGATCCACCAATTTTTACATTTTACCATCTTTGCCATATTATATTGTATCTAGCATCTCTCTCTCTCTCTCTTTCTTTCTATCTGTCTATCTATCTATCCATCTATCCATCCATTTTCTGAACATTTGAGTGCAGGGGTGCACATATATTCCTTGAACATATAATATCCATGCACATTTCCTATGAACTTATGTAATCACTTTAAGTACAGCTATCAGGTTCAAGAAATTTAACATTTCTATAAAGCTTACATTCCATATTTCATTTTTTCCCTATGTTCCAATAATGTCATTTTGAGTCTTTTCTCCTCCCTTCTTAGATCCTATTCAATGTTGTATTAATTGCCATTGTTTCCTTAGTTTATCTTTCTTTCCTTTTTTAACTGTAGAAATGTATATATGACATAAATCATCTCATCCCAATCCCTCCCAAACATACCATTCAGTGAAGTTCATTACATTCACAGGGTTGCTGTACCCTCGCTGCCACCCATTACTAGAAATCCCCCTTCACACCAAACAGAAATCCTATACTCATTTTATATTAATTCCCCATTGCCCCTACCGCCTACCCCTGGAAACTGTACTCTGCTTTCTCTCTCTATGAGTTTGCACATTTTCTATTTTCTTCATGGTTACCATGGGACTTAAATTTAGCATCTTAAATCTATTACAATCTTGTTTGCTTTGATACCAACTCAACTTCAATTGTATAAATGCACTGTGTTCCTATACCCCTCCATCCCTGAACCTTTCTGTAGTTCATAATTATACCTATGAAATTACATATTTATACATTATGAGTCTAAACCTATTGACTTATCATTACATTTAAGGCATTTTCCTTTTAGATTATATAAGAATTTTAAAATGGAGTTACAAATAAAAAATACAATAATACTGATAATTATATTTACTCATGTCATCATCTTTACTGGAGATCTTTATTTTATGTGGCTTCAGTCAATTGTCCAGTGTCTTTTGCTATGTGTTTTTTTGTTTGTTTGTTTGTTTGTTTTGCTTGGGCAGGCACCGGGAAACAAACTTGGGTCTCTGGCATGGCAGGTGAGAATTCTGCCACTGAGCCACCATCACACCATGCTGTCCTTTGCTTTGACCTACATAATTCCCTTTAGCATTTCTTGTAGGGCCCACTTAGTGATGATGAATTCTCTCAGCTTTTGTTTATCTGAGAATGTCTTAACCCCTCCCTTACTTTTGGAAGACAGTTTTGTCAGATATAGAATTCTTGGCTGGCAATTTTTTGCTTTCAGCACTTTAAATATATCTTCCCACTGCCTTCTTGTGGCCATGGTTTCTGATAAGAACTTGGCAGTTAACCTTTTTGAGCTCTCTTATATGCGACATTTGCTTTTCTCTTGGGGCTTTCAGAATCCTTTCTTTATCTTTGGCATTTGACTGTTTGACTATAACATGGCATCATGTGAGTCTAGTTGGGTTTATTACGTATATATTCATATCTTTAATTACAATTTGGGAAGTAAGCCATTACTTCTTTGAATTTTCTCTCTACCCTCTAATCTCTTTCTTTCTCCTTTTGGGACTCTCACAGTGTGTATATTGGTATACCTTATGTTGTCCCAAAGTTTCCTCAGGCTCTGTTCACATTTTTTTTATTCTTTCCTCTTTCTGCTCTTCAGATTGAATGATTTCATTGGTCTTATCTTTAAGTTCACTGATTCTTTCTTCTACCACCTCTCATCTGCTGTTGAACCTCTCTAAGGAGTTTCAAGTTTCTGTAGTGTGGTCTTCAGCTCTGTTTGGTTCCTTTTCATAATTTCTATCTCTCTATTGATCTCTTTGTGTTCATCTATCATTTTCCTGATTACTTTTAGTTATCAAGATTTTAGTTAACTCCTCATATTTCCCTTTAGCTGTTTAGCATATTTAATATCTTTTTTTAAGCCTTTATCTCGTATGTCCTAGGTCTTGTCTTCCTCATTTTCTAATGCTTTACTTTACTTCCTCAGTTTCTAATGCTTTACTTTTTTTCCTTTGCCTGGTTTATAACTTCCTGGTTCTTTGTAATCTTTCGGTTTTTTATTTTTCTAGTATAACGCATTATTTTTTGCTGGCATCTAGGCATTTGATTTTCTTAATTAGTTTATTCTGGAGGTCACTCTCACTCTTTTATCTAGGGTTTTCTTGTTAGTTGGCTTTGTTCTCTATCTGTTCTTTGGCATTCAGTTCAATTTATCCTAGCATAGTTTCTGTTTAACTGATCAGAATTTTTCAGCTCTTATTTTTCTGGTTCTTTCCCTGCCTATATGGAACCTTTTTTTGAGGAGGGTCTCTTCAGATATGATCAACCCTAGTCAAATTTTCTCAGACCAGACAGGCCCACATCTCAAGAGAAGGGTTTCCCTGAGGGTGAGACCCAACAGGTTGAAGATTTTTCCATGAAGCCTATAGATTCTGTGCTTTTCCTGTCCTGCCCAGCATGTGGTGCTTCTCTGCCCACAGCTTCCCACTGGCATAAAATGATGTGGTGCCTTTAATTTCAACAGCCTGTCCCTGCCACTGGTGTGGTTGAGACAGAAGCTGAGGTAGAAGGTAGCCTTAGGTTGCTTCTATTTTCCAGTCTCCGGGGCCTGAATTCCCTGAAGGAAGGCAGCCACTTGAGCTGGGCCCTACCCCCTTTTCCTTGGGGAAGATACACCCTTTAAGGCGTTATCCCCATTCATCTAACTATTTACTTTGTCTCTCAGACATGCATTAATTCCACCCTTGCCTGGGACAGTGCTGAAGCCTGAGTATGCTTGCAGTTCTATTTAATGAGCTGTTAAGAAGTAAAAAGAAAAAAATGCTTTTTCAGAGCCACACCTGCACTCCCCAGGTTTGCCAAACAAGAGTCAGAGTTGGTATATGGCTCTATGTGTTCCCAAGCTCTATATGCCCCCTTTTCTTGGAGTAGAGTCCTTGTCCAGTATTTTGTGCTTTCCAACTCAATACTTTCAACAAAAGTATTTTGTGCTTTTATTATTTCTGTCAGTCCCACCCACTTGCTGCCAACACAAAAACTCCAGGTTCCTTCAGTGCTTACTCCAGGTTTATATGGGCTTAGGGCCTGTTTTCAGTAATCCTAAATTGTTAATTAATTCTGCATTTGGAGCTTGGTTGAGCTCCATTCCTTTCTCCTAGTCGGGTCTATTTCTTTTTCCCTTGGGAACCAGCCTGCCATGCTGGTGGGGGAGGGATGCTAGCCTCTATGACTTGGGAGACTTACAGTTCTATGTGGTATCTCAGCATTTCCACCCATTTCAGACTGGTGTACAGTATGTGTTTGGTCACTGATGTCCCCCCAGCAATTGTTCCATTCAGTTCCTGGCTCTTTACTAGCTACCCTGGAGGACAAACTAAATTCCACAGCTCACTATGCTGACATTGCCCTGTTATGTGTTGAAAACAATGGTTCCCTTCCTTCTAATCATTTCCCACTCATCCATTTGCATTCATCTTTGGCAGAACTGGAAATCAATATTGAATGATGCCTGCATGATGCTACTGAACTCAGGAATTCCAAGGAAAACTCAGGGCTTTGTGCCAATCTCTAAGTTCACAAGTCTGTCTGAAAAGAATAAGTAGTGGTTTGGATGTTGTTTTAGTCTGCTAAAGCTGCCAGAATGCAATAAACCAGAGAAGGATTGGCTTTTAATAAAACGAGATTTATTCAGTTAAAAACCTACAGTTCTTCAGAGGAAAGGCAACTGTTCTAGTTTGCAAGCTGCCAGAATGCAATATACCAGAAATGGAATGGCTTTTAAACAGGGATATTTAATAACTTGCAAGTTTACAGTTCTGAGGCTGTGGAAAATGTCCAAATTAAAGCGAGGATATAGAACTGTCCAATCTAAGGCATCCAGGGAAAGATACCTTGATTTAAGAAAGCCGATGAGGTTCAGGGTTTCTCTCTTAACTGGAAAGGCATATGGCAAACATGACGATATCTGCTAACTTTCTCTCCAGGCTTCTTTTTTTAAAAATTTATTTATTAATTAAAAAATAAAGAAACAAAATAAAACAACACACATAATCAGTAATTCACAATATCATCACTTAGTTGCATATTCATCATTTCTTAGAACATTTGCATTAAATCAGAAAAAGAAATAAAAAGACAATAGAAAAAGAAATAAAATGAACACAGGAAAGAAAAAAAAAAAAGATTATACCTACCATAACCTTTACCCCTCACTTTCATTGATAACTAGCATTTCAAACTAAATTTATTTTAGCATTTGTTCCCCCTATTATTTATTTTTATTCCATATGTTCTACTCCTTTGTTGACAAGGTAGATAAAAGGAGCATCAGACACAAGGTTTTCACAATCACACAGTCACAGTGTGACAGCTGTATCATTATACAATCATCCTCAAGGAACATGACTACTGGAACACAGCTCTACATTTTCAGGCAGTTCCCTCCAGCCTCTCCATTACGTCTTGACTAACAAGGTGATATCTATTTAATGTGTAAGAATAACCTCCAGGATAACCTCTCGACTCTGTTTGGAATCTCTCAGCCATTGACACTTTGTCTCATTTCCCTCTTCCCCCTTTTGGTCGAGAAGGTTTTCTCAATCCCTTGATGCTAAGTCTCAGCTCTTTCTAGGGTTTTTCTCAATCCCTTGATGCTGAGTCTCTGCTCATTCCAAGATCTCTGTCCCACATTGCCAGGAAGGTCCACATCCCTTCTCCAGGCTTCTTGTTTCATGAAGCTTCCCCAGGGATATTCCTTCTTCATCTCCACAGGTCTCTGGCTTTGTGGGCCGTCATAGTTCTTGTGGCTCTCAGGACTCTTAAGTTCTTTCTAAAATGGCTCCTCTTTTAAAGGATTCCAATAAACTAATCAAGACCCACCTGGAATGGGTAGAGTCCCATCTCCCTCTAATCAAAGGTTAATACCCACAACTGGGTGAGTCTTATCTCCATGGAGACAACCTAATCAGGTTTCCAACCTACAGTACTGAATAGGAATTAAGTACTGCCTCCAGAAGATGGATCAAGCTTAAAGCATGGCTCTTCTAGGGCACAGAATCCTTTCAAGCCGGCACAGCAGGTAACTTTCATCTGAGGTTCTCTGTTCCATGGGAAAGCACATGCCAACATCTGCTGGCCTTCTCTCCTAGCTTCTGGGTTCCATGGCTTTCCTTAGGATGATTCCTTTCTGCATCTCCAAATGTGTTGCCTGAGCTGCACGTGCTGAGACGAGGTATGCTGACCTGCTTGGGCAGTAATGCATTGAGCTCTCTTTTAAGCCTCCAGCTAATTATATTAAACATCACTCATTGTGGAAGGCACTCCCCTTAGCCAACTGCAGATGTAATCAGTCATAGATGAATTTCACATGCTAATGATTCAATTCCACAGCAACAGAACTAAGCACCATCACTTGGCTAAGTTGTCACCTGAACCTAACTACCACAGATGTCCTCATATCCACATTCCACTGGATTGATTTTGTGGATCGGTGTTGTCAACACAATTATCCTTTTGCCAGGGGCATCATTCCCAAGGCCACCTACCTCTTTCTGAATGCTCTGTGAGTCCAGCAGGCCAGGAGTTTTTGTAATCTTTTTTTGAAACCTAGATCTTTTAATATTTTTAATGATGTGTTGCCCTGGGATTTAGAGTCCGAGGCTTCTGTTCCTCAAGCTTGTCTCCAGCTAGAATTATGACAGAACTTTCCTTGACTGTCAGGAGCTAACCAGAAAAAAAAAGGAGACACTGTTCCCAGTTCTTGCACATTGACCTGTGAAAATGCTCTTCTTCAGGGTTTGTCCATACAATGAGTTTAGAAAATAGTTCCAGGCCAAAGCATAGAAGCTTCTCTGAGTCTTTCTATATGCATCTTGTCTAGGGCATGCACTTATGGCCCTCGGAAATCCCCCATTTGCCCAGACATGATATGTCCTCCTTCCCTACAAAAAAGATTCCTCATGGTACCAGTACTGCATTGGATGTTCTACAACCAGGAATCCCTTACCCCAGGCAGCATGAATTGACTGTTGTATTCTGTAAGAGAGTTCCACTTCCTTTTACATGCAGGGCAAGTTCTAGAATGGCAAGTCATTCAGGATACCACCAGAGAGATTGGGCGAGCCATACATGCTCCCAGTATGTACACGAGGGTTACTGGGCTTTCTATGGAATCAAGACCAGGGATCCACCCTGGAAGTACAGGCCAGCTCTGCACTGAGCTAGTAAGGGGTGAGAGAAGGGCCAACTAGGGCCCACAAGATCCTACTGCTTATAAGCAGCTTTTTTCTTGATTTGATGCTTGACATGTTATAGTAGTCCTTTAACTGTTTTATGTAGCTTTGAGAAAAGTGTTTCTGCAGTTCTTATAGGTGTTCAAAGCTTCTTGGGATGTGGGACCCTGAAGCTTCTCACTCCACCACCTTGATTCTCTATTATGTATTTTTTTATTATGTATTTTTGAGACAAGGACTACATATCTCACGTATTCCAACCAAAAAAAGATCTTTCTCTGGCACTGGCTTGAACTTTTCCTAGCACCTCCTATGTGTTACCCACAGCAAATTCTAAGCCATTGTACATGGTATCACACAGCCCTATTGGTCTATTTCAGTTGGTAGACAACATGTAAATATGTATTTACTGAATCTCAGGAAGAATTACTGTTATAAGTTG
The DNA here is from genome assembly GCA_004026745.1 of Myrmecophaga tridactyla. NCBI lineage: Eukaryota > Metazoa > Chordata > Mammalia > Pilosa > Myrmecophagidae > Myrmecophaga > Myrmecophaga tridactyla. The sequence goes on from PVIY010032692.1 coordinate 7,401, forward strand.
GTCAAAACTTGATGACACCTGTCCTCCATGAAGGGTTCTCCTTGCACCTTGTATACCAGCTGAGAACTTCCAGGAGTTGTTAGCAAACCAACACCAACACAGATTCATTTCCCAAAATGTGGCATCCATCTCATGGGTAGGGAGGTCAATGATCAATGAAATTATTGTAACCAGAGATATTTTTTATTTTAATAGTTATATACTTACTTTTGATATGTATTAGGAAGAAATGTAACTAGTACCTCAAACCTGGGTCTTCACAGATATTATTGTTTAGAATAGCTTAAATTGGCTTGCCTAGCCATTTATAAATTTAAACAATAAATATATTTAAATGCATCTAGTCAGCCCATTTAAATATGAATATTAAAATGATAAAATATGAAGTATGAGAATACTTCACTCACATGTGACAGTGACTTGTGAGTGATTGAAGTTTAGGAGACTGGTTTCTCTAATTCATTCACTGAGGCCCAACATCACCCAGCAGAAAGTAAGGCCCAAAGGAAAAGTGACATATTAGAACAATGTTCTTTCTTACAATGATCTCACATAATCTCCCCACACAGTACTGTGAGCTGGGAAAGGGAACTGTTTTTATACCCATAATATAAGAATCAGTATAACTGAGACTAAAGAGAGGCCAAGCCAGGTATCCATTGTTGCATGGGTAGTTTCATAGGTTGCCTGAGTCCCATCAGTTGCCAGTCTCCAGGCCACCCAAAAGACATCAGTGTGAGCATACCTAGTTAATCTTCCTCTTGGTCTTTCTGCTCTGCCATGCTTTTCCACAGGAAGACTGAAGAGGCAACAGGGGGCTTGAGTCCTCAGGGAAATTATCAGAAGGTAGAGGCACAAAGAGATGAGGGCCTCCAAACATAATAATCATCTACCTTCTAATTCTGCCTCAAATTGGTTCTTCTTGGAAAAATGCTTTTCTCCATGTAGGAATACGATGTGAATAACAAGTCCAAAATCAGTTCTCTCTTAAATTCATAGCCCAAGGCCAATTGCCCTTTAATATCCCAGAAGAAATTTCAAATGGGACAACCTGCAGTGTTATATTTTCAATTAACAACCCTTCTAGGCTTTCTTTTTTTCCCACTAGTGGTACAAGCAAGTAGGGATTGAATTCTGAGGTGAAGATAGACTTTAGCCAGCCTGAATGAGAGGTATATATTGTCACCATCCCAGAGGAAAATGGCAGTTTCTAAGGAACCCCAGATTAGGGGGGAAGGGATTAAGTTTCTGCATCGAAAGATAAATATGAAGACTTGAGGACTTCTAAGAACAATTTAGGTATTCTTAGATAGAAATGGGATTGGAATGTATCACACAAATGGAGGAAATTTTTCCTTCTTGAAACTAGATTTGTTCTGCATCTTACTCAGAAATACAATAACTCCACAGCTAAGAGCATGGCAGTATAAGAAGCAGAACTGTGGTTTCCAGACATAGTATTCCTAACTCTTTCTTTGACCTTGAACAAGGTCACTTGCCTTCTCTATTTGTCCAGAAAACATTTCAGGGCTCTTCTAATTCTAGCACTGTGTGAGTCCAATCATAACTTTAAAAAGAAGAAAAGGAAAGGAAAATACTGGGTTCACTGATCCCAAATGTAGAACCCAGGGACACAGCCTCTAGAATAATCTAGACCTGGGTCTGAAGAATGAGAAGAATGAAAACAGGGTACCTAGGGGCAGTTTCAGAGAGCCTCTAGCCCAGTAGCTGATGTTGAATGTGGCAGGGGACATTGTTGGATTAGAAGTCCAAATGTTCTCACCTGGAGCTGAACAGCTGAGTCCAAGAGCTTGAGTTTGGAGGCTGAGTTACTCAATACTGTAACATTGAGACTCAGGGATCAGAAGATTTGCCAAACGACTCAAAGGGACATGAAGGTGAGTGCTCCAGTTAGTGTATCAGTCAGTACTGTGGGATTATAATGCAACCTTAGCCACCAATTTCTTCATTGTCTTGGGTCAGGTTCTCCAGAAGCTGACCCTGAGATGAGAATTTATGTGCAGGTGATTTATTAAGGAAGAAATGCTCCCAGGAGAAAACTCTGGGGAAAGCAGGATACGGAAAGGGAAGAAAGCAGTCCAGGGAGCACTTTCTAGTAAGTCCCAGCCTCAGCCTGATTCTGAGGGAAACTCTGGAAGATGAGTTACACCACAGCAAATTCTGGGCTTCAAGGCAAAGGAGCTGGGTTTTCTTACTCCTATACTGGTCAATGATTGCCCTGGGGCTGCCCAGAGGGCATGAAAACGCCCCTGCATTTTCCCTCTGGGAGTGTCTAGGTTACCCTGCTCCTGAAGCCCAAGAATAGTTTTCTGAAGAAGGTTGCAGGTTCAAGCTCTCAGGAGTGAAGCCCAAATAATCTGTAGATGGGAACAAAGAACTGGCAGATGTTTCTGAGAGGACAGGGTAAAGCATCAGTAGTGTTCACTATCTTCCTATACAGCTAACTTTTCTCCCCATTTGGACTACCAACTTCCATGGCTTTTGGAGTCCACAGACCTAGATTTGAATTCCACCTCCATCAGTTATAAGGCCTGTGACCTTAAACAAAGTGCTTAACTGCTCTGAGTCTCAGTTTTTTCACCTGCAAAGTTCAACTGATTTACTGCAAATAAACAATGTGCTATCTGAATAATTTATAACATGCATGCCTTTCAAATTTCAAATCTTTGCAACCAGGATACATCTTAAAATGTATCAGCAATAAGGCACAATTGTTCCTGCCTGTGCTTGCATAAATGTGGTCTTAGCTGCTCATATTGTCACCTCAATTGACTTAAATGCACTGTTGATAGTATACACATTTCAATCCCAGTTAAAAAATGTCTCCAAAGTGATTATGCTATGATTTAATATTAGTAGGAAAATTTCCCCACAGCATAGAAGAGAATGGAAACAAGAGTAGAAAGTGAATTTGGTATTAGAAACACAAATATTCCTCTTCAGAGGAATGACATTTACATATTTTTAGCAAAGCAATAAACCAAACACAATCTTTATAGAGCCTAAAAAGGGAAGACACCCCAAAGCAGGAAAAGCTGTGTTACATTTTGTTTCTGAGAAATGTGCAAAAGGATTGCCTATCATGGCAAATGAAGGCAAGAGAAATTGCCAAATCCTTCAAAACAGATGAAAGAAATTCCAAAGCAAAAAGAGTCTGGTGTGACTGATGTATTTTTGGCCCAGCACTAGCCTTGTGTCCACAGATTAGTCAGCAATTTTTCTTTTATACTGGTACCTAAAATAATAGAGCAACTGGGAAATAATGGTGTCTTAGACTTGTTGAAATTACCCCAAATTCCAAACGCCGCAGTCAAGGTTGGCCATGCCCTGGAGGTGACGGTGCTGAGCAGGATCTGAGGAAGTGTTGCCCACAGGGAAGAAGAGGCAATACAGAAAGGCCAGACCTCATGCCTGGGGCCCTGGGTGGCAGCAGAGTGGACACAGGATCCACTTCCAACTGAGGCGGTGGGAAACTTTTGATATATAAAACAAGAGAAGCTAGAGATGGAACATGACAAACAAGGCTTCAACTCTTCAACCCACTGTCACTTCTGGGTTTTCCTCTACTCAGGGATGATATGGAAAATGAAAATCCACACACAGCCCAAGTGGAAAGGCCTGAAACAACCCTGAGGGCCTTTGCTGGGCAGGGCAGGGCCGCTCAGCTCCTGCCTCTGGCAGGTCCTCCTGTAGGGGGGCAGGGGAAGAGCAGTGGAGGTGGGAGAGGGGAAGGGCAGCAGCTCTTCACTACCCTGGTGTGAAACTATTTTAATATATAAAAATTCATGGAAGCCACATTGGTACTTACCCACTAATTATCAGCCCTGTTTCAACCCTTCTCTCTCTCTCTCTCTCCTTCCCTGTACAATGTAGACTGTACAACACGGAAAGAAAGAGCCAGAGCTGTGGAGTCTAATACGGGCCTGAATCCCTGCTGGATAAGCCCAAGTCAGCCATCTAACTTCTCACCATCTCAATTAGCTCATTTATAAAATGGGGAGAACACTAGATTCTATAGCTTTCTTAGAATTAAATGAGATAAAGTGGGAAAAATGTTTGTACATATATCCTAGCATATAATAAGCACTCCATAATTTGAAGCTACTAGTATAGTTTACCTGGAAGAACCAAGTACCTCATGCCTGGAAGAACCAAGTAATTTATATGGTCATTAGTTGATGGTTAACTTTATCCAGCTATGATGAAAATGTGCATTTAGGGTTTAACTGCTGATAGCTATGAAAAAACAACCATAATGAGAACATCAGATTTCAACTGAAGTTCTAGTTCCTATGTTTTTTGAATTAGTTTAGGGTTACTTTCCTCTTCTTGGACCCCAAAGCAATTGAGAGCTTTGTACTAAATTTACCATTTCTCAATGGATCCTTGAAAATTTTCTTTATTAAAAAAACAAATAGGCAAAGCTGGAAATGGTAAAAAGAATGAGATGAGACACCCTTTTCCAACATGAAAAAGAAAGGGCATAGCCCAAATACTTCTAAGGACTGGGAGAAAGATCAAAGGAGGAGGAGGAGTTATAACAGAGAAAATAGTATTTAACAAATGAGCATGAGTGCTGAATCATTATATTGATATTTCTTTTAGTCATCAGTGTCTTGGAGCAGATAGAAGTAAAAACCCAAAATTGTAGAATTGTAACCCAGACCAAGCTTGGCAGTATCTGTTCTACAACTAATTGCTGTGGTGTACTTTGAAATTTATTGCTTTTTGGTATATATGCTATTTTTCACAGGAAAAAAAAAAATAGAATGACATGATGAAAACTGAAATATTAAAATATAATACTTAAAAACTAAAGGTTACAATAATAAAGCATGAGGAATCTTAAAAAAGGGGGGGGGGGATGGGAATGGCTGCCCAGGCCAGTCTGAGCAAGATGATCTATTTTGGCAAGTCACATTTCCAGTAAGTACACATTTCACAGTCAACTCACCATGGTAAAGCAGTTGAGACACTTCTCACTGACCCTTCTGGCCCCAATTTAATGTTTAAGAAAGGCTTTATGAAAATATCATCACAATTTACAACTAATGGGTGAGTTGAGCACTGTCTGTGTCTTCAAAATATGCCCCATCCTCTTACGTTACTGCTCATTCGGTACTATTTTCACTATTGTACGTATTGTTACAGTAAACATTCATGTAGTTGCATCTTCATTCCTTTGTCTAATTATTTCCTCAGAAATTCCTAGAAGTAGAATACCTGGGATAAATGGTATGCAGATTTGTTTTTTGTTTGTTTGTTTGTTTGTTTTGGCATGGGCAGGCGCTGGGAATTGAACCTGCGTCTCCTGCATGACAAGTGAGAAGTTTGCTTGCTGAGCCACTGTTACACCGCCCCAGATTTGTTTTAATTGTTCATATTCTGCCCTCCAGAAAGTTTTTTGCAAATTTATTCTTTTAGCAACAGAGTATGACAGTGTCTTTCCTCACACTGTCATCAACATTTAAATCTTTACCAATCTGGTAGGTGAAAATGTCAACTAATTGTTTCATTTTTCATTTCTTCAGCTACTCATTAGTTAACCATCTATTAGTTAAGCTTATTAACCACATGAATTTCTTACTATGTGAAAGTTTGATGTACTTTGCTCATTTTTCTATAGGCTATTGTAATTTTTATTGTGTTACAACATTCTTTAAAATATATCATAGATATAAATAAATATTTATAATAATACAAATGAAGAACTCATATGGTCATGCATAGAGGTTATCTTAAGATTTTAGCTCTTCTGATCTTGACTGGTAGAAAGGAATTAGAGTCATTCTTATATTTTGATTTCAAAGATATGGTTTAGAGTAAACTTGAGATAATTTTGAACTGAATGATAAGAACTGACCACAACAGTATTTTGATTATGAATTTAGGAATCAACATAAGCTAACGAGTTATTAGTAATTTATCTTTGCCCCTCTGAGCAGATCTTAGGAACAAATGAAAAGGTCCCTGCCTTTGATGTTGCAAATTTGGGGAAGGAAGGGATGAGAAAGGGAGACCTTGCTGTAATTGCTCTGCTGGACTTGGGAATAGGGAAAAGAGGAGGAAACTAAGACTGGGCCCTGATCAGGGAACTACTAGTTCCCTGCTTAGCTTAGCATGACTTTTTTTTTTTTAATACCAGAAAACACCAAACAAATGCAAACATTCGTAATATTTGATCATTCAATTCTACATATATAATCAGTAATTCACAATATCATCACATAGTTGCATATTCATCATCATGATCATTTCTTGGAACATTTGCATCTATTCAGAAAAAGAAATAAAAAGAAAACAGAAAAAATTCATACATACCATACCCCCCACCCCTCCTCCTCACCAATCACCAGCATTTCCACTCTAAATTTATTTTAACATTTGTTCCCCCTATTATTCATCTTTATTCCATATGTTTTACTCTTCTATTGATAAGGTAGATAAAAGGAGCATCAGACACAAAGTTTTCACAATCACATAGTCACATTGTGAAAGCTATATCATTATATAGTCATCTTCAAGAAACATGGCTACTGGAACACAGCTCTGCATTTTCAGGCAGTACCCTCCAGCCTCTCCACTACATCTTGACTAACAAGGTGATATCTATTTAATGCGTAAGAATAACCTCCAGGATAACCTCTCGACTCTGTTTGGAATCTCTCAGCCATTGACACTTATTTTCTCTCATTTCACTCTTCCCCCTTTTGGTCGAGAAGGTTTTCTCAATCCCCTGATGCTGAGCCTCAGCTCATTCTAGAATTTTTGTCCCACGTTGCCAGGAAGGTCCATACCCCTGGGAGTCATGTCCCACGTAGACAGGGGGAGGGTGGTATGTTTGCTTGTTGTGTTGGCTGGAGAGAGAGGCCACATCTGAGCAACAAAAGAGGTTCTCTTGGGGGTTAGCATGACTTTTTAAAATGCTAGTGTATGCTCTACTTTGATTCAAATAAAGATTATTTAATGCTCGATGGAGTTAAAAGTTCGATTTAGGAAAAGCTGATCACATTTTCTGCTTTCCCTTATTCATCTGGCAGAAATGCCATCTATGACAGTTCAGGATGTTATCTTTTGTCTCTCATATATGTTACAAGGACACATCCCAGTTTGCTGTATGTCTTTTTGTTACGGGTTTTTCTTACTCTACAAAAATGTCAAATTTGAATATGAAAAAATTACCATAAAAGGATGTAAAGGTCTTGTCCACAGAAAACTATAAAAAATTGCTAAGAGAAATTAAAGAACTAAATAAATAGAAGGATATTCCATGTTCATGGATTGGAAGAATAAATATTGTTAGGATGTCAGTACTACCCGAAGCATTTTATAGAATCAGTGCAATCACATCAAAATTTCACCAACCTAAAAAATACAATCAATGCAAGCTAGGATCTATAATTAACAGTAACACTGTAATATGCTTTCATTGAATGTAACAAAGGCAATATGCCAGAACTAAATGTCAGTAAATGAGTGATATGGGGGAGGGGGGTGGGATTCTTTGCAGGAGAAAAGGAAATGTCCTCCTATAGATTGTGGTGGGGAAGCCATGGCTATGTGAGTATACCAGCAACCATTGATTTTTTTTAATACATATTTTTTTACTTTATTGTCTAGAGTAGTGCATCATCTTTTAGAAATAAGAAAGCTGGATAGAGGGTGGGCCACAGTGGCTTAGCAGGCAGAGTGCTTGCCTGCCATGCCAGAAGACCTGGGTTCGATTCCTGGTCCCTGCCCATGTAAAAAAAGAAAAGAAAACTGGATAGAACATCCTTCTATATGCATTTTTTTTTACATGGGCAGGCACCGGAAATTGAACCCAGATCTCAGGTATGGCAGGTGAGAATTCTACTACTGAGTCACAGTCACACTGCCTATCCTTCTATATGCTTTCTTAAAAATATATATTTTTACTGAGAAGTCTTTACACACATATAGTCTAACCATAGTATAGAATCAATGGCTCACAATATCATCATATAGTTATGTATTCATCACCACGATCATTTTTAGAACATTTGCATCACTCTAGAAAAAGAAATAAAAACAAAAAAGAAAAACCTATATAGTCCATACTCGTTACTTCTCCCTCTCATTGACCACTAGTATTTCAATCTACCCAATTTTTTACCCTTTATCCCCCCCATTATTTATTTTTGTATCCTTATTTTTTTTACTCATCTGTCCATACCCTGGATAAAAGGAGCATCAGACACAAGACTATCACAATCACATGGTCGTTGTAAAAGCTATATCATTATCCACTCATCTTCAAGAATCAAGGCTACTGGAAAACAGCGCAATAGTTTCAGGTACTTCCCTCCAGCCACTCTAATACATCATAATCTAAAGAGGGATACTATATAATGCATAAGAATAATCTCCAGGATAACCTCTTGACTCTGTTTGACATCTCTCAGCCACTGAAACTTTATTTTGTCTCATTTCTCTCTTCCCTCTTTTAGTGAAGAAGGCTTTCTCATTCCCATGATGCTGGGTCCCAGCTCATCCCGGGAGTCCTGTCCCATGTTGCCAGAGAGATTTACACCCCTGGGAGTCATGTCTCACGTGGCTGGGGAAGGCTGAGTTCACCTGCCAGGAACCATTGATTTTTTTACTTAGATTGGCTTATATCATGTGTGAATAAAACAGTTTAAAACTGAACAGAGAGACACAAATGCTGAGGAAAACGTAGAGAAAGAGATGTACCCATTCCCTGTTGGTAGGGAAGTAGACTGGTGCATTCCCCTAGAGGGCAGTGTGATGGTTCCACTGGAGGCAAGGGGTGGGGTTGCCATAAGATCCTGCTACACCATTGCTAGTTATATATTAGAGGAACTGAGGGGGGGGACACTAATGGACATTTGCACACTTGTGTTGGAGACTTGCAATGGATGATGTGACCTAAGAGTGCATCGACTGAGGAATGAAAGGGGGAACTGAGGTGTATACATACAATGGACTACTGAGCAGCTGCAAGAAGGAATGAAATTGTGAGGCATGCAACCAGGTGAATGAACCTTGAGGACAGTATGTTGAATGATGTCAGAAACAAAAAGACAAATATTATCATGCCTCACTCATATGGACTAACTATAATACACAAACTTGGAGAATTGAAGTTGAGAGCATCAATTGGAGTCTATTGTAAAGGTTCTTAGATTGTAAGCTCTTATAGTAGCCACATCTATTCTGGAGTTGTAACTGTTATTTCTAAATTCTGAGATGCTGAGCTATTTGTATAGAACCTGGTCATTCCCTGGAACTTCAGATATTTATGTGACACTTGAGACTTAGAGTTAGAGCTCTGAAGCTAAGAAAGTCAGCATTACTGCATATAGCAACTGTTTAAAAAGTTGAAAAAGTGATCAGACTTCAACTAGAGATATGGATGAAGCTGACCTGGATAGGACTAAGGTAAATCAGAATACAGGGTAAAGGATGATATGGTCTATGTTACAAAATAAAATCAACTTCTGTGTGAGACCACATGAAGCAATATTTATCTGGTGCAAATTTATGTTCTGGGTAGCAAATTATCTAACTTAACTTGTATGGTCAGTTTATTTGAACACCATAATCACATAGAATCTTAAAAAGAGCATGCTCTGATACATCCCCGAGTAATTTGGGCACAGAATAGAAAAGAATTTGCAAAGTCCCCTTGGGGAACTGGGAAAAATGAGGAAATATTATACTTTCCCATCTGGGGAATTCCTGATATTCTTACAAGCAGTGGGGACAACCAAATTAATAGGCTGTGTCTTTGATCTTGGGGCTTGCCTATATGAAACTTATTCTTGCAAAGGAGAAGCTAAGCTTACTTGTAATTATGCCTAAGAGTCCAGAGAAATCCTTTTGTTGCTCAGATATAGCCCTTCTCTCTAAGTCAGCTCAGCAGTTGAACTCACTGCCCTACCCCCTACACAGGACATGACTCCCAGGGTGTATATCTCCCTGGCAACATACAACAGGACTCCTGGGGATGAGTTGGGACCCAGCATAATGAGATTGAGAAAGCCTACTTGACCAAAAGAGGGAAGAGAGAAATGAAACAAAGTTTCAGTGGCTGAGAGATTTCAAAGAGAGTCGAGAGGTTATCCTGGCAGTTATTCTTATGCATTATATAAATACCCCTTTTTAGTTTATGGTGCACTGGAGAGGCTAAAGGGTAGTACCTGAAACTGTTGAACTGTACTCCAGTAACCTTAATCCTTGAAGATGATTGTATACTGTGTAGCTTTTACTATGTGACCATGTGATTGTGAAAACCTTGTGGCTGATGCTTCCTTTATCCAGGATATGGACAGATGAGAAAATAAAAAAAGGACAAAAATAAATTAATAGGGAGTAAGGGGTAAAAGAAAAAAAAGTGGGTAGATTGAAATACTAGTGGTCAGTGAGAGGGAGGGGTAAGGGGTCTAGGATGTATAGGATTTTTCTTTTTTCTTTTTATTTCTTTTTCTAGAGTGATGCAAATGTTCTAAAAATGACCAAGGTGATGAATACACAAATATGTGATGATATTGGGAGCCATTGATTGTATACTTTGGATGGACTGTATGGTACATGAAGATTTCTTAACAAAAATATTCTTAAAAATATTCCTCCAATCTTCTTTGCAAAAGTGGAAAAGTCAATCATTAAATTTAAATTGAAAGGTAAGGGACCTAAATAGGCAAAACTATCTTGAAAAAGAAGAATGAATTTGAAGTACTCACAGTTCTCAATATTTAGAAATTTGTTACAAAGCCACAGTAAACAAAACAGTATGGTTCTGGCACAAGGACAGAGCTATAAACCAATAGAATAGAATTGAGAGCCCAGAAATCAACCCTCACATTTATGGTCAACTGATTTTTTTTAAAGGGGAATTTAATAAGTTACAAGTTTACAGTTCTAAGGCTATAAAAATGTCCAAACTAAGGCATCCAGGGAGAGATGCCTTAATTCAAGAAAGGCAGATGGGTCAGGAACAGCTCTGCCAGCTGGGTAGTCACATGGCTGGCATCTGCTGGTCCCTTGCTCCCGGATTCCATTGCCTTCAGCCTCTGTTCCTGTAGGGGTTCCTCTGCAGCTTGCCTTCATCTCTTGGCTTCACTTGGCTCTCTTCAGGGTCTGGCTTGCTTAACATCTCATAGTTTCATCTGCTGGGCTCCAGGTATCTCCAAATATCCGTATCTCTCTTCTCCAAGTGCTAGCATCTGTGTCAGCTCTGCTCTGAAGTTCCTGGCCAACTGATTTTTGATAAGATGGAAAAGACTACTCAGTTTGAAAAGAATGGTCTCTTTGACAAATAGTCTCCAGCTGGGAAAACTGGATCTCCATTTGCAAAAAAAAAGGAGGTCCCCAACCTCACAACATATACAAAAATCAACTCAAAATGGATCAAAGACCTTAATATAAGAGCAAGAACTATCAAACTCCTAGAAGAAAATGTAAGGCATCATCTTTAGTACCTGTGTTAGGGAATGATTTCTTAGACTTTACATCCAAAGCACAAACAACGAAGATAAAAACAGATAAAGTGGGACTCCATTAAAATAAAAAATTTTTGCTCCTCAAAGGGCTTTATAATGAAAGTAAAATGACAACTTACACAATAGGAAGAAATATCTGGAAGCCATATATCTGATAAAGAATTAATATCCAGAATATATAAAGAAATCCTTCAACTTAACAACAAAAAGACAAACAATCCAATTTAAAAAATGGGCAGAAGATTTGAACAGACATCTCTCCAAAGAAGATATACAAACAGCCAGAAATCATGTGAAAAGATACTCAACATCATCAGCCATCAAGGAAGTGCAAATCAAAACCACAATGAGATACTATTTCATACTCACTAGAATGACTATTTAAAAAATAGAAAATGACAAGTATTAAGAGATTACAGAGAAATAGGAACACTCATTCATTGACAATAGCAATGAAAAATGGCACAGCCACTGTGGAAGACAATTTGACGGTTCTTCAGAAAACTAAGTATAGGACTACCACATGATCCAACAATCCCACTACTAGGTATTTTACTCAAGATAATTGAAAGCAGGGACTCAAACAGATATTGCACATCTATGTTCATAGTGGCACTATTCACAATTTCCAAAAGTTGGAAGCAACCCAGTGTCCATCACCCAATGAATAGCTAAATAAAATGTAGTGTATACATACAATGGAATATTATTCAACTATAAAAAAGAATGAAACCCTGATAGATATGACAACATGGATGAACCTTGAAGACATCATACTGAGCGAAATAAGCCAGACACAAAAGGATAAATATTGTATGCTCTCACTGATTTGAAACAATTAAAATAAGCAAACTCATAGAGTCAGAATCTAAAATATAGGTACCAGAGGATGGGATAGGGATAGGGAACAGGAAGTTAAGCTTTAAAATATACAGGGCTCCTATTTGGAATGATGGAAATGTTCTGGTAATGGATGGTGATGATGGTAGCATAACAGTGTAAACATAATTAAAAACACTGAAATGTAAATCTAAATATAATTAAAAGGGGGAAATATTAGATTATATAAATGGTAATAGAATAAAAGTTTTTAAAACACCCATGGAACTACTCTACACAAAAAAATGAACCCTAAGTTAAACCATGGGTTTATATATAGTACATTTACTATACTATATATAGTACATATATAATAGTACAATTACAAAAATGCTCTATCATCAGTTTTACCTAATATTACACACCAGTGGCAAGGTATTGGTGGTGGAGTGGTGTAGCAGAATCCTGGATTTCATGCATTTTAGTTTTGTAAATGCACAACTTTTCTAATCAAGGGAAAAAATGCGACCATTCCCTGTGCCAGCCTGAGGCAGTGGTGGGTCTTGGGTTCAGGTCAGGGATGCAGGGTGCGCCATGGCTGACAACACTGGGGGGCTGGTGGGGCTGCCAACAGCCTGAGCAGCAGGGCCAGGACCCTGTGAACTCACAGTCTGCTGTCATGGAAGCTGCAGAACGTCCTGGGGAGGCAGCTGGCTCATGACTAGAAGATGTTGGAAGCTCTCAAGGCACTTTCAACCTTTTTTATTGAAAATAGTTTGCAGACTCGAAGAAATTTACAAGGAGCTATTGAATACAGAAGTTTAGCCATCAATGAAGAATTTGTAAGCATTTTCAAGGAAATGAAGAAAGAACTTGAAAGCATAAAACAAGATTTTTAAGCAGTGAGCAACTGTTGTCAAGATATAACAGGTCACTTATAGGTAGCAAAGAAACAGACTCAGTCAAGACTTAATAACAAAAACCACTAAGTATGAAGATGAATGTCAAAATTAAAAATAAAAGCGTAAGTTGCAATTGCCTTCTTTTCCAAGTTCCAGCTGACATCTGATGAAATGAGTCTTCCCTGAGGTACAAGAGAGGGACCTATCACTGAAGATTTTTTCAAAGCTTTGGGAACATAAAACAGATTCAAAATGATGTCAAAGTTCTATTATGTAAAAACCAACAAACTGCATGTTTAGAAATTATGGAACATATGACCTTTTCCCGAGAAACAGCTTATGAAAAACTTCAATCATGGGCTCAAAGTAAATGCAGAACATTGACACAAGAATCATGTGCTGTATCTCCAGTATTAACCCAGGCAATGGAAGCCCTGCAGAAAAGACTGCCTCATACAAACACACTTTAGATGATTTTGGAATAGCCAGAAGTACAGTTGGTCATAGATGTATTGATGCTCTCACATGAGGGGGTCCAGGGGTACACCTAGACCCACTGAAATGCACTTCCATGATCCTTTGAGGTATGTGGGAGATTCATTAGCTTGGCTCCATCAAGCTACTCCTTCTGAAAAGGAACACCTTGAAGCTCTCTTAAAGCATGTAGCTACACAAGATGTTGAAAAAAACATTCAGGAAGTTATGGAGCATATCACTGAGGGTATGAGCATGCCTCTAAAGGTTCAAATAGATCAAGTAATAGTTGCTGAACCTGGGGTAGTTTTTTGAAGAAATGCATTTGCTAAGCAAAAAAACATTCTTCAATAACTTGAGTCTTCATGCAAGTAAATTAATAGACAAAGTTGAATTCCCGCCACCTGATCTTGGACCAAGTTATGCATTAAATCAGACACTCAGGATGTTGTGTGAAGTTTTGGCATCTCATGACTTTTCAGTCATGCCATTAGATGCTCATCAAGATGATTTTGTGCAGGCTTTGTCCTGGGTCCTGAGCCCTCTCCTCCACATGTGTACTGTCTCAGCGAGCAATTTAGGCCACTTTCTTGGTTAGCTAACTCTATATGATGAAGACAGAAGCTGTTTGAATTCACTAACAGACGTCTGGAAATGCTACAGTTTCATATTGAAGCACATTTGGACACACTTAAAACTGAGCAAGCATCTTTTATGTTTAAACATGTTTAAAACATAAAACATCTTATGTTTTAAGCAGAACAGGTCTGAGTTATATCTCTAACACTATACAGCAGCATAGAACTGAACAGGGTTCTTTAGCTAATTTGCCCAACCTAGATTCTGTGGCACTAAAGGCTGCAGTAGTTCAGTTTGATCATTATCTGTAAGCCCCAGACAACCTGTTAATGCCACAGCTAAACTTCCTTCTAAGTGCCACAGTGAAAGAGCTGATCATAAATAGTCCACAGAATGAGTCTGCAGAACCTGGGTGAAGTTTATGCAACTGGGATGAATCTGGCCCAGGAGTAGATATCCAGAGAGCATCCTACATTGATTGCCTCAACAAATGCAGACATTTATTTCCCAATTGTCTTACTTGTTGTGCTAGCTGAATATGTTGTTCTGAAAACATGGAAGATTTTCTTGTTTTTTAGTCTTAATTTTGAGATTTGATAGTTAGGATTTTCTTTTTATCATAAGATTGGAGGTCCCAATAATTTTTTGCTTTGGTCACAATAAGGTGTCCACTTCTCCACCCTACAGTTTCCTCTCCATGCTGGAACATACATGTGTAGGAAAAAGCAGTACAAGGGAGGTTTGAAGGATTTGGTTTTTTTACAGGACTTGTTCTAAATTAACGGCACATGAAAAAAATTGTCTAAACATAATTAATAGAGTTCAGGATATGCGCCAATAAAATGTCTACCTAGAGACTCATTCGCTTTCTTATTAGTAATTAATGTGAGTAGGCATACGTAATCACTTTATTTTTTAGCCTGGCCTATGTCTCTGCCCCTAAAATAACTGCCCTAAAAGGGTTGTGAGAAGAGATAAAAATAACAGCAGATCATGCTGCTGATGTACCTGGCTGTGAATACCCATTCTGTTTTACTTCTAATGCAGAGAACATAATTAACTACATGCACTTTTCTGCAATTTTAAATTCACACTCAGCCAAGAGAGAGAATGTTTATTTGACTAGGGTGGTATGCCCTGGACTGGACTCAAGGAGAACTTCAAATCTTTCAGGGAGTTTTGGGTGCTACATTTTGGGAGTGTGAGCATCCTGTGTTGTATGTTAGTCTAGTGTTTAAAGATATGTATCTGTCATACTGTATGGACCCTAAATCCAATCAACTACACATTGTATCTCGTGTTCAAACCAAAGAAATGATGCTATCCTCCAACACTAGAGAAGAATTGCTGGGGGAACAGTAGCAGTTAGACAGGGCATCTGTCTGCAGGGTGACCACTCCCAAAGAGTGATTGGGGCTCTGACTTTAGGACTTCACCCTAAGATGAAGAAAATCCCCATGTTTTTAAAGCATATATCTCAAAGTGTTCATGACTCTCCTTTGTTGTTAAGATTGCTGGACATAATATAACTTATGTACACAGCTTAATTGAATACCATAAGTACATGGAACCTTGAGTAGGACATTAGATTTTGTTGGTTTGTCCAGAGTGGTGCCCTGATGAATCTCAGAGTGATTTGATCAGTGCGTGGAAAAGTATTTGCAAAGTCCCCTTCAGGGAATGGTGAGAACGGGGGAAAATTCAACCTCCCCAAGTTGAATTATCAATACTCTCACAAGAAGTATGGTCAACCAAAGCTATAGGCTGAGCCCCCAGTCTTGGGGTTTGTTCACATGAAACAACCCCACAAAGGATAGGTCAAGTCTACTTAAAATTAGGCCTAAGAGTCACCCCCAAGAGAACCTCTTTTGTTGCTCAGATGTGGCCTCTCTCTCCAGCCAACACAACAAGCAAACTCACCACCCTCCCCCTGTCTACATGGGACATGACTCCCAGGGGTGTGGACCTTCCTGGAAATGTGGGACAGAAATTATAGAATGAGCTGAGACTCAGCATCAAGGGATTGACAAAACCCCTAGAATGAGCTGAGACTCAGAATTAAGGGATTGAGGAAACCTTCTCAACCGAAAGGGGGAAGAGTGAAATGAGACAAAGTGTCAATGGCTAAAAGATTCCAACAGAGTCGAGAGGTTATCCTGGAGGTTATTCTTATGCATTAAGTAGATATCACCTTGTTAGTCAAGATGTAATGAAGAGGCTGGAGGGAACTGCCTGAAAATGTAGAGCTGTGTTCCAGTAGCCATGTTTCTTGAAGATGAATGTGACTGTGTGACTGTGAAAACCTTGTGTCTGATGCTCCTTTTATCTACCTTGTCAACAGATGAGTAGAACATATGGAATAAAAATAAATAATAAGGGGAACAAATGTTAAAATAAATTTAGTAGATTGAAATGTGAGTGATCAGTGAAAGGGAGGGGTAAGGGGTATGGTATGTATAAATTTTTTTCTGTTTTCATTTTATTTCATTTTCTGAATAGATGCAAATGTTCCAAGAAATGATCATGATGATGAATATGCAACTATGTGATGATATTGTGAATTACTGATTATATATGTAGGACAGAATGATCAAATTAAAAAAAAAAAAAGATTGCTGGGACAATTCATCTTCATTTCTGGTGAATCTATAAAAAGAGGGAGTAAGTCCCTAAATTATAAATGAGAAAACTGAGGCACAAGGTAAAAAACTGATGAATTTAAATACTTTGAAAAGTAGTAACATAAAATTGGTATCTGTAGTAAATTGTACAATATAAACATAAATCAGTATTTATAAAATATGGCCATTTATCTGTCTGCAGTTTATAATTGCTTATACTAATACAGTTCTTTTGGAACCAGAACTATTATATCACATTTGTTTTGGTATAAATCTGTATTTTTAGTCTTTACCCTTCAATGATTATTGTGTGATATATAAAAGATAAAATATGAACTGTGGTATAAATCAAAAGCTTACATTTGCACAATTTATTTATACTGTGTAAAAAAGAGTGGCACCTCGCCATAAGTGAATGACTTCATTTTTTGGAAAAAATGAATTTATCTTTTTACCTAGTTTTCTCAAATAAAATGTTAAACAATTTTTCAGAGCAGTGATCATTGCAGTATTTTTATATACCTCATTGATACGCTTTTAGAAAATGTGCTAATACAAAAGGAAGTACAATCTATGGCCAAATTGAGGTAACCATGGGATGACTGACAGAATGTGGTGACAATATAATCTTGAGAACCAAGGCAAAAAAATGTGAAAGTGGGGATATATTAGCATAACACTTAGACATATACTTCACAGTTTGCATTCTGAACTGCTTTAATTTGGCAGTATAGCCTTAGATAACCCATGCCAGCCCCTAGGAAATGTCTTCAGAGAGAAAAGGTATCTGCCTGGCAATACTCTCCTCTGGTTGAACTTAGCCTTTTTTTCTCTGTGCCTGTAGTTGGGCAACGGAATGTTACTTGAGAAAAATCATACATGTGGACTGATTAGCTTTACCTTAAATTCACAATTACAAGCTTCAAATGAGCAATTAGTATCGTTCTCTAGTTGTACTCTCTTTCTTTGGTAAACTTACCTTCCCCCTTTCCACCATAACGCTTCCACTCCCACTTGCTATGAATGCCTTTGTAATTTATTGAGAAAATAGAAGCTTTCAGATTCATCTCCCTCATTTTCCCACCCTCAAATATCACACCTATCTCCTTTGTCTTTTCTCCTTTTGCTTTGGAGATGGAGGACCTTCTCCTGTGGCAGGCCATCCCCTCTGTACTCAGGATCCCATTCTTTCTCAGCTTCTCAGAGACTTTTCTCTGAGTTACTTCATTTTACTTAATCCACATCCTCTGCCCTCCCGCCCTGATCAAGAGGACCGGGTGAGATATTTCAGGGCCCACCCCCACAGAAGCTTTAAACAACCAGCAAGAACAGCCAGAAACATCTTTCTCAAAGCTCCAGGAGGCAGTTAAGGGCCTGCAGTAACAGGACAAGTGCTGAATGAGGGAAAAGGCCACTAAACAGTGCTGGGATGTCCAGAGCTGGCCCAAACTCCCAGCGTGGGTATCTGGTCCTGGTACCAGAGAGGAGAGAGTAAGCCTGTGCATATACTGGAAGCATGTATGCCAGGCCCAGTCTGTCTGGAGGTGGCATGAGGGACTCGCTGTCCCAAAACTTTCCCTGCATGTAGAAGACGCCTCACTGAACCCTCCTACAGAATACAGTGGGAGAACAGTCAAGTCATGCTGCTCGAGGCAAGGGATTGCTAACTGTAGGACATAGAGTGCAGTGCTCAGGACAATGAGGAAACTGTTTCCTAGGGAAGTGGGGACCTTCCTATCCATGTAAGCAGGGCCCACATGCATGCCAAAGACAAGATGCATGCCTTGGCCTGGAGCTATTCTCTAAACTGATTGCATAGATAAGCCGGGAAGAAGTTCACTGGACAAGTCAATCTTGTTAAAGACTGGGAAAGGTGTTTTCTTTTCTTTTTCCTTTTTTGGTTAGCTTGCTGGCATTCAAAGAAAGCTCTGTCATAACACTGGCTGGAAACAAGCTTAAGTAAGGAACAAAAATACCTTAGAGTCTAAATTCCAGCAACAACACGCTAAAATAACAAAATGTCCACATTTCAGCAAAAAAATGACAAAACATACAGATAGACAGGAAATAATGGCCCAGGCAAAGGAGAAAATTGAAGCATTAGAAATTAACCATAATGAGGACCAGACTTGGTTTATTCCAAAGAGCTGTTTTTTTTTTTAAAAAATGGTCCTAATTATGCTTAAAGAGCTAAATGAAAATATGGGCAAAGAATTAAGGGAAATCAGGAAAACAATAGATGAACACAAAGAGAAGATCAATATTAATACTGATAATTGAATATTATGTAAAGTTGAAATTATGTAAGGAACAAAACAGAGCTGAAAATCACACTAAAAGAAGCTTGAAATTCCCTAGAAGGATTTAACAGCCAGCAGACCGGAGCTGAGAAAGAATCAGAGAACTTGAAGATGAGACCATTGAAATCATACAATCTGAGGAGCAGAAGAAAGAAAGAATTAAGAAAATGGAACAGAGCCAGAGGAACCTGTGGGACACCATCAAGCATACCAATATACTCATTATGGGATTCCCAGAAGGAAAAGAAAGGGGCAGAGAGAATACTCAAAGAAATAATAATTGAAAACTTCCCAAATTTAACAAAGGACGTGAAAATACACATCTGAGATGGCCAATGGTCTCCAAACAGTAAAAACCCAAATAAACCCATGCCTTAGTATATTATAATCAGTCCATTGAATGCCAAAGATAGGGAATTCTCTTTTTTATTTATTTATTAAACATAACAACATACAAACACCAACATTCTTACCATATGCTCATTCCATTCTTGATATGTAATCAATAACTCACAATATCATCACATAGTTGTATATTCATCATCATGATAATTTCTTAGAACATTTGCATCAATTAGAAACAGAAATAAAAAGAAAACAGAAAAAAATTCATACATACCATACCCCTTACCCCTCCCTTTCATTGATCACTAGCATTTCAACCTACTAAATTTATTTTAACATTTGTTCCTCCTGTTATCTATTTATTTTTAATCCATGTTTTACTTGTCTGTCGATAAAGTAGATAAAAGGAGCATCAGACACAAGGTTTTCACAATCACACAGTCATATTGCAAAAGCTATATCATTATACAGTCATCTTCAAGAAACATGGCTACTGGAACACAGCTCTGCATTTTCAGGCAGTTCTTTCCAGCCTCTCCATTATACCTTAGCTAAAAAAGGTGATATCTATTTAATGAGTAAGAATAACCTCCAGGATAACCTCTCAACTCTGTCTGGAATCTCTCAGCCATTGACACTTTATTTTGTCTCATTTCTCTCTTGCCCCTTTTGGTTGAGAAGGTTTTCTCAATCCCTTGATGCTGAGTCTCAGCTCATTCTAGGATTTCTGTCCCACATTGCCAGGAAGGTCCACACCCCTGGGAGTTATATCCCACGAAGAGAGGGGGAAGGCAGTAAGTTTGCTTGTCATGTTGGTGAAGAGAGAGAGGCCACATCTGAGCAACAAAAGAGGTTCTCTTGGGGGTGATTCTTAGGCCTAATTTTAAGTAGGCTTAGCCTATCCTTTGTGGGGTTAAGTTTCAGATGTACAAACCCCAAGATTGGGGGCTCAGCCTATTGCTTTGGTTGTCCCCACTGCTTGTGAGAATATCAAGAATTCTCTACTTGGGGAAGTTGAATTTTCTCCCTTTCTCACCATTCCCTCAAAGGGAGTTTGCAAATACTTTTTTATTCACTGTTCATATTACTCTGGGGCATCACTCTGGACAAACCTACAAAACCTCATGTCCTACCCCACAGGGGATAGGTCATGCCTACTTAAAATTAAGCCTAAGAGTCACCCCCAAGAGAACCTCTTTTGTTGCTCAGATATGGCCTCTCTCTCCACCCAACACAGCAAGCAGACTCACCACCCTACCCCTGTCTACGTGGGACATGACTACCAGGGGTGTGGATCTTCCTGGCAGTGTGGGACAGAAATCCCAGAATGAGCTGAGATTCAGCATCAAGGGATTGAGAAAACCTTCTCGACCAAAAGGGGGAAGAATGAAATGAGACAAAGTGTCAATGGCTGAGAGATTCCAAACAGAGTCAAGAGATTATCCTGGAGGTTATTCTTATGCATTAAGTAGATATCACCTTGTTATCTAAGATGTAATGAAGAGGCTGGAGGGAATTGCCTGAAAATGTAGAGCTGTGTTCCAGTAGCCATGTTTCTTGATGATGATTGTATAATGATATAGCTTTCACAATGTGACTGTGTGATTGTGAAAACCTTGTGTCTGATGCTCCTTTTATCTACCTTGTCAACAGACGAGAGGAACATATGGAATAAAAATAAATAATGGGGGAACAAATGTTAAAATAGATTTAGTTTTAAATGCTAGTGATCAATGAAAGGGATCAGTAAGGGGTATGGCCTGTAAAATTTTTTTTTTCTGTTTGTTATATTTTTCTGTTGTCTTTTTATTTCTTTTT
>PVIY010032693.1:0-28761 GCA_004026745.1 Myrmecophaga tridactyla
TTGATGCATAAGAATAACCTCCAGAATAACCTCTCGACTCTGTTTGGAATCTCTCAGCCATTGACACTTTGTCTCATTTCCCTCTTCCCCCTTTTGGTCAAGAAGGTTTTCTCAATCCCTTGATGCTGAGTCTCTGTTCATTCCAAGATCTCTGTCCCACGTTGCCAGGAAGGTCCACACCCCTGGGAGTCATGTCCCACGTAGAGAGGGGTAGGGTGGTGAGACTGCTCGTTGTGTTGGTCAAAAGACTTTTAACACATTTTTTCTTATTTGCTCTTTTGAAATATAATTAATATTATGGTAATAGATATCTTAAAATTGAATTGCATATTATATTTTGTTGGAATTTTCTTTTAATGCACTGTTTAATTCAGTTTGCCAGTATTTTACTTAGGATTTTTATATCTATCTATCTGTCTATTTTTCTAATCTGTTGATCTATCAATCTATCTCTTCTATATCTATCATCTATCTATATAACCTACTTATTTGTCTGTATTTATAGATTTTTAAAAAATTAACTTTTAATGTACATCTGTCAAATGTTGGCATCAGATCATATTAGCTATTTAAAATGAATCAAAATAGATTTTTATAGCTTTCTGTGTTCTATAATAGTATCATTAATGATCATTTCCCTCAAACTATGAAAGAATTACCTGAAGATTTATTAAGATATTTGTGGCTCTTTAAAAGTAAGCTTTTAGACTTTCAGAAGGTGTAAGAAGATGGTAGAAAGGTCCCATATGCCTCAGACCCAGTATCCCTGTTATTAACAGCTTACCTTAGAATGATATAGTTGTTGCAATTCCCGACTAATATTGATACATTATTAACTAAAGACCAGTCTTTATCCAGGCTTCCTTAGTTTTTCCCTAATGCTCTGTTTCTATTCCAGGACCCCACCCACATTCCAACTCACCAAATGTTTCCTTGAGCTCCCCTTGGCTATGACAGTTTCTCAGGTTTTCTTTGCTTCTGATGACCTTGGCAGTTTGAGGAGGGTTGATCAGGTGTTTCATAGAATGTTCCTCTACTGGGATCCTTTTCTCGTGATGGTACTGGGAGGATGGGATTTTAGAAGAAAGACCACATAGATAAAGTGCCTGTCTCATCACATCGTATCAAGAGTTCATTTTATCAGCCTGACTTATGACTGCCCATGTCGACCTCGATCACCTGGCTGAGGGAGTGTGTCCAGGTTTCTCTACTGCAAAGTTACTCTTTTCCTGCTTTTCATTCACCCTCTTAGGAAAGCAGCCACTATGGCACACTGCGTTGAGGTGGTGGGGAGTTTTGTTCCTCTTCCTTCAGGGTGGAGGATCTATGTAAATTATTTGGGCTTCTTCATTATGGGTGACCTGTCTCTTCTACCCCATTTACTAATTTTTCGATCGTGTATGTAAGTATGGGCTCATGGTTATTAATTTTATACTTTGGGTTATAATCTGATGAAATTTATTTGTTGCTCAATTGTTCCAGTTTAACCAGTGGCAGCTCTTTCAATTAGTTCTGCTGTCCTTTTGACACTGGATTTTTTGTGTGTTTGTTTGTGTGCTGGTTTGAAAGGATTTATGTACCCTAGAAAAGCCATGCTTTAATCCTAACCCAATATTGTGGGAACAGCCATTTCTTTTAATACCTCTTCAGCACTTTAGGTTGGAAACTTGATTAAATAATTCCCATGGAGATGTGACACACCCATTTGTGGGTATTAACTCTTGCTTAGAGGGAGATGTGATGTCACCCATTCCAGGTGGGTCTTGATTAGTTTATTGGCATCCTTTAAAAGAGGTAACATTTTGGAGAATGATGACAGAGCCACAGGAACCATGAGAGCCCACACAGCCAGAGAACTTTGGAGGTGAAGAAGGAGAATGCCCCCAGGGGAGCTTCATGAAGCAAAAAGCTTGGAGAGAAAACTAACAGATGTTGCCAAGAGACGTCTTTCCAGTTAAGAGAGAAACCCTGAACTTCGTTGGCCTTCTTGAACCAAGGTATCTCCCCCTGATGCCTTAGATTGGACATTTCTATAGCTTTGCTCTTATTTGGACATTTTCACAGTCCTAGAACTTTAGGCTAGCAACTTAATAAATTCCCTTTTTTTTTAAAGTTTCTGGTATATTGCATTCTGGCAGCTAGCAAACTAGAACAGTTTGTTTTGAGCATTCCTGACTGTCTGGCACTAAAAGATGCTGGAGGCTCATCTTGTCCTAGAATCAGCCTTTTCCCAAAGGAGCCCTGTTCTTTGTACAGGAAAGGAGTATTGAAAACCAAGATCTGGGTGCTACATTTGTGTCCTTTTTTGAAGGTAAGTTTTTACACTAAATATTTTGTATCTTTTCTCAAGTTAATTTTCCTGATGTGAACTTTACCTGTAAATTATCCTTTTTTTGACATTTCATTTACTATATATGAACAAAATGTTTTATGATTTTAATAATGTTACGTCTATATTATTTCCACCAGTTTAAAAATAGAAGGTCATAGGTTAGTTTATCAATTCTATGGACTTCTTCTTTTCAATCCATTAACTTTTTTTTCTTTGCATGGGCAGGCACCGGGAATCGAACCTGGTTCTCTGGCATGGCAGGTGAGAACACTGCCTGCTGAGAGACCATGTCCCTCCCTCAATTCATTAATTTTTGATTTGTCCTTTATTATTTCCTTCCCTCTGTTTTCCTTGGGACTGCATTTTCCCCAAATATTCAAGTTTACAATTTTTGAGTGAATTCTTAGTTCACATAGATTTCATTTTTTTCTCTTCTAATAGTAAAATAATTTAACCAAATGAAATTTGCTTTTCAGTACGGTTTTGACCATATGCCCTGAGGTTTGTTAGGTTCCAGTCTAATTAAAATGTAGAGTTTTAGAAAATTTACTGTTTAATCCAAGAGTTATTTGTGAGGATGTTCTAAAATCTCTGGGCAAAAATGTTTTCTTTAGGCTGTTGTTACTGTCTAATTATTTTTCCTACCTTATTATAAGGTCATTTTTTGTGATAATTCTGCAGATAGTTGTAAGTTATCACCTCTTGGTAGAGTCCACAAAACAGAACATATCAATTGATTCACAATTATATTATTTAAAATTTAATACCCTTGCTTTAGGCGTATTTGATCTGTTTCAGACTGGGAAGAGTGTACCCTGCTCCATTTTAGTTTTTTAAGTCAAATTTTCTTTTTATTTCCAACTCCTTTTGATGTACATAGTTTGACAATATACTATTTGGCTCTTGAAGATTTCAGGACTTTTCCTCGTTTTATGGATTACTTTTTATATTGATACCAGTGATCCCCATGATCACAGTTTAATTCTTTTTGTCTTGAATTCTTCTTGGCCTGATGCTAACAGGCCAAATGCTCTAATTTCTCCTTTATATGTGTTTTCCAACTGACCTTCATTCCTCTTTTTATTTTTAGCTTGTTTGCATTGTTTTCGTTTAGCTGTGTCTTCTATAAGTAACACTGGTGCTGATATTGCTTATTAATTCACTTCAAGAGTTTTTGTCATTTCTTAGAGGGGTCTGCCTGATTTAAATATATTGCTGTTAAAGGATGTGTTTGAACTGTCTTTTGATTCTTTTTTTTTTAGTGGAGGGAAGGGGTCATCCCTAAAAGGAAAGGTAGGGGATGAATATTTGCCATAATTTCTGCACAGCTCCCCAAGGTGGGAGTGAGAAAATTCCATTCCCTGCCTCGCTCAGGTGAGCCGGCTCTGCCCATCCCTGGACTCGGATTCTGATGAGTGCAGTGCAAGGATGCGGGCTCCCTGTGAAATGCACGCTCCAGGCTCTCTTGTTCGGCAGCAGCAGTGGAGTGGTTTCTGGGTCTGGGTGTCAGTGCTTGCCTTCCTCGACTCATGCCCGGGGCATAGCGCTAAGACTGGCACAGGGCTCGGGGCAGGGCGGCCTCATGCATTGCTCCCAGCTGACAGCACCGCTCCTTGGCTCTCTGAACTGTCCTTTAACAAATTCATTTCCAACATAAACAGCTAGCATGGGGTCTCTTGCCAATCAAGACCCCCAGTTGGTTCCAGGAGCAAAGAGTTAAAGCTCTTAAAGTTCATAACACCAAGGCCCAAGGGCTGGGCAGGGAAGCTGGTGTCTCCCTACCTGGAGGGGAGTCCTGGGGCCTTTTTTACTTTTTTTTTATTGTTAAATATAACATATATGCAAACAAAAGAAAGAAAAAGCAGTGATTTTCAAAGTACACTTCAAAAAGTAGTTACTGAACAGATTTCAGGGTTATGGGTTACCATTCCACTATTTCTGATTTTTCCTTCTAGCTTCTCCAAAACACAAGAGGCTAGAAGAAATATATATTTTTCTTTTTTTGTGTGAAAAATAATATATATACAAAAAAGCAATAAATTTCAAAGCACACGGCAGCAATGAGTTGTAGAACAGGTTTCAGAGTTTGGTATGGGTTACAATTCCACACTTTTAGGTTCTTGCTTCTAGCTGCTCTAAGATTCTGGAGACTAAAAGAAATATCAATGTAATGGATTCAGCACTCATACTCATTTGTGAAACCTGACTTTCTCTGTATAGCTCCACCATCACCTTTATTCTTTCTCTCACTCTTTAGGGCTATTTGGGCTATGCACATTCTGAATTTTCACTTTGGAAGGGGCTGTCAATAATATGGGATGGGGGATAGAACTAGTTGGTGTTCTGGAGAGGTTGGCCCCTCTGCATTTCAGGACTTATCTGATCTAGGGACCCATCTGGAGGTTGTAGGTTTCTGGAAAGTTTCCTTAGAGCATGGAACCTTTATAGGATCGCATATAATGCACTAGGTGTTCTTTAGGAATGGCTGAAATGGTTTTGGTTGGGGTTTAGCAGGTTGTGATAGTAGCAATATCTAACTGAAGCTTGTGTAAAAGCAACTTCCAGAGTAGCCTCTCGACTCTAACGTTATACTTATTTTCTCCCATTTGGTCAGGTTGGCATTGTTGATCCCATGGTGCCAGGGCCAGACTCATCCCTGGGAGTCATCTCCCATGCTGCCAGGGAGACTTTCACCCTTGGTTGTCATGTCCCACAGAGTGAGGAGGGTAATGATTTCATTTGTAGAGTTGGATTTAGAGAAAGAGAGAGGCCATAACCGAGCAACAAGAGGTCCTCTGGAAGTAGCTCTCAGACATACCTATAGGTAAACTAAGCTTCTCTGCTCTATATACAAGCTTCCCAAGAGCAAGCTTCAAGATCAAGGGGTTGGCCTATTAATTTAGGTGTCCCTAATGTTTGACACAGTATTAGGGGTTTCCCTGGTGTTAAAGTTTAATAGTTCCATATTTTTTCTCCCATCCCTCAAGGGACTTTGCCAATGCTTTTTTATTATCTGCTTAATATGATATGAGAAATATCCAGGCATTACATTAAGCTATACAGGATTACAGGCTTTCATTCTTATTTTGGGTTCCCTGTGTTTGGGTTGTTTAAATGATCTAGCCACACAGGTTGAGTTAAATTATGTACTACAGAATATTTAGGTTCTGGACAAAATAAACTTTTTTTCCTTTGGTCTCAAAGAGTAGATGAGGTTCTAAAATATAGCCAATGTTTTTCTTACCCCTGTATTCTGAAATACCTTAATCCTGACCTGATCAGCTTTGTTCTTATCTCTAAATACCAGGTTATACATGTATAAAACAACCTCTCAAAATCCAGAATTAATAGTTACCACTCTGGACTAAATGTGGCTGCTAGAAGAGCTTACAATGTAGGCCTGGGTCCTTTCTTTTGTGGGTCATCTGGGTGTACCCACAGCTCTCAGTGGGAAGCCAGGTACAGACAATCCACTAGCCCCTTCGAAAGCCAGTGATATATTTACAATTCAAGGCTAACATTCAAATCAAGTTACATCAGTCTGTTTTTCACTTAAGGTCTCCAGGCTTCAATTAATTTAGGGTACAGCCTCGAGACCAGAGGGTGAAGGTCTTCCCTATGACTCATCTGTTCCTATGGCAGAAGCATAGGAACATTCCTGGGAACAAGCTCCCAGCAGGGTGGAGTTGGGAGGTGGACATTGCTTTCAGGTTGGTACCGAGGCCTGCTTCCCAGTGCCGAGCCCTCAGCACCCTCATTGGAACTGTCAACCCATATTTGTTGTAGGTATATGCCAACACATGGTTTATGCTGCTGTTGTCAGTTTGGCCTTCTTTGTTTTTCTCAGGCCCAGCTGGTCATGCAATTCTAAGGACATTGTTGTAATCGGTGTTTGTTTCTTATAGCTATTGCAATGAATTACTGCTGACAGGGGGTTAAAACAACACAATGTCATAACCTTGCAGTCTGGCATGTCAGAAGTCTGATGTATGTCTTACTGGGCTAAAATCCAGGTGTTGAAAGGGCTGTGTCCCTGTCTGGATAATCCATTTCCTTGACTTTTCCCACATTTGAAGTCTGCCTACATTCCTTGACCCACAGCCCCTTCTTCCATCTGCAAAGCCACCAACACTGGGCTGACTCCTCATGCCACCATCTTTCCGGTTCTCTCTTCCAATTCCCTCTTCCATTTTTGAACCTTATAATTACATCAGAGCCACCTGGATAATCCAGGAAGCTCTCCCATCTCACCGTCAGCTGATGACATCAAAAATGTTAAGAGTATGAAATACAAGAAAATACTGAGGCTCTGATGTATATTGAAGAAGACTAAGGGAACATGACAGCTAGAGGCAGTCTGGAATCCTTAATTCAATCATGGCATAGAAGGACATAAGTAGAAAAACTGGTGACAACTGAGTGGAATCTGTAGTTTAGTTACTTGAATTATACCAGCATTAATTTTTTAAATTTTGATAATTATATTATCGTAACAAGAGAGAAAGCTGGGTGAAAGGCACATGGAAACTCTGTAATAATCTTTACAAATCTTCCATAAGCATCAAAATATTTCCATGACGAACCTACTTTAGCCAAGGACAAAGGTGAAGAAGGTAAACAATCTCCCCGGAGGGGGAATAGGTAACCATGGATGTAAAAATGGCATTCACCGTATCTTAATTTTAAACATAATCATCATAAAACATCAGGTCTTAGGCCCCTTTAATGGTTATACTAGAGACCCAATGTCCTCATACTATATGGAATGTCTTGGTTCTAAAATCATATATTATGCCTGGTATTGCCCCATTCCTGCTGGAGCACTAAACATCTGGATGGTCACCACTGGAGAACCTCTCCTGTTCTTAAGTCCCAATAAATCTATGTCTTCTGTGCCTGGCATGTTTTTCAGTCTTATGGCAGCACCAGCCCGTATTCTGCATGTATTCGGTCTGGGCCTGAATAAGCCTTTTTTTCTGCTTCACTCAACTCCCTTTCAGTTGACCCCTTAGTCATGGATCATCCTAGTTGGCCTTAATAAAGAGTTGACAGTTTTCTGCCATTCTCATTTTCCCTAGGTGAATTCAGTTATCCTTTTTCCCTCTGTTTATGCTATGCCAAAACAAAATGTCATCTTGCTTATTGGCTCCACTGTGAAAAACAGATTATCTTACCGCAGTTGAGGTTTCAATACTGTATAACTCTTTTTACCCATTTTTAAGCAGCTTGCTAATTCTAGATAGCTTCTTCTGGCTCAAGCTTATAAGCTGATCTTTACTTATCCTATGAAAAGTTGTAATAAAATCTGTCAATCTTATTCAACAAAATTCTTGCTCTCAGTCTCACAACTTACCTGGATCCTTATAAATTCTTCCCCCTTCCCAGCTGTATTGGAGGGAAAAGGTCTATATTTTGCTCCTCAAATGCCTCCAACCATTCTCTTTATCCCACCCTGCCAGTTTTCTCTGGACTCTCCCTGCATTTACAATGATTCTTTCTCTGTTTCTTGCCTTTCAAGTCCATTTTCTGTCCCTTTCCTGCAGACTTTCTCTCAAGAATGAAGATACCTTGTCTCCCCCATTTTAAACAAAATGAAACAAAACAAAATAAAATATCTCTAGGCTGCATTATCCACTTCCCTTCTCACTAAAATTCTCAGAGGAATAAACTCATACTCTGCCTTCAGGCACCTACTTCTCTTCTTTTCTTATATTAAAAATCAGGCTTTGCTCCACTGGCACTTTTCAGCCGGATTGTTGCAGCTAGTGAATAGGTCAGGTTCATGTGTCAAGTTGGCCAGGTGGTGCCTGGTCATCTGGTTGGGCGAGCGCTGGCCTGTCTGTTGCTATAAGAATATTGCATGGTCTTAAATCATGATCACTTTGGCTGCATCCATAGCTGATTGCATTTGTAAGGGAGTGTCTTCAGCAATGAGTGACGTTTAATCTAATCACCAGAAGGCTTTTAAGGAGGATTCAGAAAAGCAGTCGCTTCTTCTTGCTTCAGCTGGTGAGCCTCTCCTGTGGAGTTCGTCCAGACTCTTCTTTGGAGTCAGTAGCTTCACAGCCTGCCCTGCAGACCTTGGCCCTTACATACCCGCAGTTGCCCAGCCTGCCTCTCCTGAGAATTCATTGAGGACCTTCATCAGCTGCCAGCTGCTGGCCTGCCCTACAGACCCTGGACTCTGCATTCTCGTGGTTACACGAGATGCTTTTATACATTTTGAGTTAATCATTTAAGATTTACTTGGCCTGTTCATGGCATCTGAACACCCATTCTTTACTGATGTTATTTTCTCCCTAGCTTCCAGGACAGTGCACAGTTCTGGCAATTTTCCGACTCTTACTGTCAATTCTTTCCACTCTTTCCCTGAATTGTTTCATAAGTTTTCATGACTTGGGCCATTACTTCAATGATGAGGATTCAGAATCTTCATTTCTATCTGCAGCTTTAGTGCTGAGTTCAAGAACTTCATCCCCAACTTTCAGCCCTAAATTCATGTATCCCAGAAACAGAGCTACTTTCTAGTCTCCTTCCTGTTTTACTTTCTGTTCTTCTTGTGGGAAGAAGCTGAGCACAGGACAATGTTCTTGTTTTATAAGACACTATTTCTACAACTAAGCCAATGATTAATGGGAACTTTGATGCACTTACCTTTTTCCAACAACTTTGTAACAATTGGCCTAGTTTATCTCTTTTTGTAAAATACTTTCCTTGCTCACCTTTTGGTTTCCACTTTTTAATGTAGCACCTGATTTCATTCTTGGTCCCTTCCCTTCTCATGATTTATACCATCCTGGCAAATGAATTCCTCTGCCTGATGGTGATAATACCAAAGTGCAAATAAGGTTCCCCCAAATCTTAGCTCTATGCAAACCTATCCTCTGTGCTCCAGATCAAAAGGATTCCTTCCAGTTGGATGGACCACAGGCATCTCAGACTCATCATGTACAAAATAGAATTCATTATGTTCTCTTTTAAATCTTTCCTTCTCAATAATTTCCTGTGTTATGGAATGCAACAGATCCAGGAAATAGGAGTCGCCCCAAACTCTTCCCTCTCACTCATCCCCAGTGAGTCCTGAAGGCTGCCTTCTTAGTAGCTTCTTTGTTTGTTCCTTCCTCTCCACTTCTCTTGTCATTGCCTTAGCTCATGTTCTCCTTCCAGGAGCTTCCTAATTAGTTTCCTCGATGTAAATATTTTTCTCTTCTAGCTCACAAATGCCAGAAGGAAGCTTTCTAAAATGTGAATTCTGTCAAGTCCCCTCTTTTGACTTCAGTGAATTTCTCCTTCTCCTTCAAGATGAAATCTTAGTTTCTTAGCATGGTGTGTATTAGTCAGCTATTGTCACAATAATGCTTCATAATAAAATACCCCCAATCGTAATGGCTCACAACAATAACCATTTGTTCCCTTGTTCATGTGTTTGCACATCGACTGTGGTTCAGCTTCCCTACTGCAGACTGCCAATCAGTGGGGTGTGGCTGTAGGCTGTGGTTTGGGTACAAGTCTACAACATGGGTTCATGGGATAATGGTCATCTAGGGGCATGTTCTTTTCATAACAGAAAACTACAGTGTGATAGCATGAGTGAAAAAATAAGACACTACTTGAGGACATGGACATGAACTTATACATTGTCATTTGCACTTCTGTTGACCTTCCATTGGCTAATGAAAGCCACATGGTGAACACCAACATCAATGAGGCAGAACTGTATATTCTACCCACTTAGTAGGGAGTATGCAAAGAATGTGCCAGGATATAGAACTTGGGTACAGCAAGTGTGCAGAGAACTGTGCACAGTAATTCCCATAGCACAGAAGGCACCAGAGAAATCTGTCTGGCCTGTCACCTCCTCCATATCTGTCCTTCTTTGGTCTTGGTCTTGAATTTCTTCCTGGATCCCAGCTCTTCCTTCACCAAGTCACTGTTGGCATCCTGGATAAGTCAACTGTTCTCCTCCCTCTGTGCCTTACATGTACCATTTTCTTTATGTGGAATGCTCTCCCTTCCTTAACCCCCCTGGATAGCTCCATTTGACTCTCTTGATTTCGCTCTGTCTACCTCCAAAAGCATCCTTACCTTCCAGGCTGGATTAAGTGCTTATAATCTATGCTCTCAAACACCACTTTCATGGTTCTTTGCACCCTTTTAGGATTATTTTATTTCTTTTTCTTCTTTGTCTCTTCTAGAAGATTATAAACTTTTTTTCAGAAGCTTTATTCTCAGCTTCTTGCACAGAGCCTGGTGTATTTTATATGCTCAGTAAATGTCTATTGAATATATAAAACCATGTGGGTGTGGATGGCAGCTTCTAAACCAGAAACCCTCAACATCCTATTATCCACCATCCATTCCAATTACTCCAAAATAAATTATCCATTAATATTTAATATGAATATTAATATCCACTAATATGGATATCTATCATTATGGATAACATTCCATCATCTCATATCCATCAGCCATTAATCCAATTAAACATTCCATTCATGTTATGAAATCCTAGAACCTTAGATAATCATATTCAAATATAGATTAAACAAACACACTCATGTTTGAAGCCATTTACAGAAAAATAATTTTGGTACCCTTTTGTGGCCTTCCTTGCTTTCTTTCATTGCTAAAGTAATTTAAAGTAAATGCTCATTTTCTAACCTTACATTTGGAACAGTTTTTATTTCTTTCCTTTCAACAACATCTATATTGGAAGACAATTATACAGCAATCCTGTTTTTCTTCAGTTTTGCCCTAGGCATGAAGAAAATATTTTTCACCTGTGAAAGAGATGCTGAAAATAAATCCTTTACTGCAGTCCCCAAATTAATTCAAATATCTCCCAATTTTGACTTTTCTTGAAGTACTTGGGAACCTGTATGCAGATTAATTTATTATTCTAGAGAATGAAGTGAGTAAATTGTTTCTTAACCTAACCCCAGTTAGTGCTAATTGAACCACATAAATTTAGACATATAAAACTCTTAAATTTGTTTATGTTCAAATGAATTACTTAGGAATGTAAAATAAAAAAATATATATGCTAGGACAAATAAACTGAATAGGACAAATAGACTGAATTTGACTAGAAAAAACTGAACATAATTAGTAGTTTATTAGTTCATGTTAAACCAGAAATTTACAATCTTATTTGTCAAATTCAAAAGAACCACATTACTTTCTAAGTTGATAGCTTTTATTTTACATTTTATTATTACTGTTATTATTATTATTTTACAGTTTTTCATTCCACAATATTTTAGCAGCACCAACTGTTTGTTAATTATAAGGGAAATTGAAACTCATAAAAGACATGGCCTTCCTTCCCAGTTTGCCATTGTTTATTCAAGGTGGCTGAGCATGGTGGAAGGGTGTACCTGTTGGATTAGATTAGGGAGATGACCTGGCACTCACAGCTGGGTCATGGTGCTCTCTTTCTGAATATGAGCAATTTTATAATCATCAACATCAGAAAAGGCCACTTTGCAACTATGATGGATCCAGGCAAAAACATGACCACTTGTAATCATGTCTGAACACAGATAAAAGCATCCCTGTTGTCCAAGCCCTCTATCCTGGCCAATAGGAGTGACAGCTGCTTCTTTATAAATCACAGCTTAGTCTCAATCTAATCTTCTCTCCTTGTAGGCAAAATCTATTAAGATACTCATAGAATTATGCCTGCTTCATGATAGCCTCTGATACAGAGCAAATCCCCTCTTCCTCACAAGCTCCCCCAAAATACCTAATACAAGCCCAATTGTAAGTCCTTTCTCACACCCTCTTACTGAGATGCCTCATGGTTTCCCATGGCGTGTATTCTGCCTTGCTGCAATGAGTAATTAACCCAGCTTGTCCAATTACACGTGTGTGCCCAGTGGTCTTTGACTGGAGGACACTGACAGCATGTGAGAGAGAACCCCCAATCCTAGTGACTGAAACCACGAGGTCCTGTTCTCTCTCCTAGGAGATGGTGGGCAGTAAAGGCTGGTGTGAGCACAACTTGATATTATCAGGGATGTCTCTTCCTGCTTGCCATTCTCAGCACATGGCAGCTATCACCGAGGGCAACACATAGTCCAAGAAGCTGCTGGAGCTCCAGCCATCATGGTTTCCTTTCTTAGAAAGGCAGTGGTATGGGGTGCTATGCTATGTTAGATAGCATGTCCATGAAAAGTCTAGAGTGAAAGTCACATGTGAGTGCAGCCCTGAAAAAAGGGAGGGAGGAAACATTGTGGGTGGTTGGGGAAGAACCTTCCAGGCTGAGTGGACAGCTATGCGAAGGCCCTGAGGTAGGCATTGTTTGACATAGTCAGAGAGCAGGAAGGAGGCCAATGTGCTGGAACAGAGAGCTGCAGAAGGAGGGTGGGAGGCGCTGAGGTGTGGGGGGTGATGAGGGTGGGATCATGTGATACCTGACCTGCAGCGATGGTGATGTGATCTGATTGCATCCCGTCCCTTGTTGTTTCCTTTCTAAGTAGAATAGCTCCTCTCTACAATTTTTGGGAAATAAACATTAAAGCATAAATGAAATTTTGAGGGCATTTTCTCAATTATTGATAAAGGGTTCATTTGTTTATTCTGGAATGGACCCTGGTTTACTATTTTTATAATGAGATGTTATTTTTTTCTGCACTCAGACTTTGGGGAATCTGAGATTATCCTCACCACTGGAGTGTGGTACCTGGAAGGCTGGTCCTGAGTGACCTGCCAAAGGAGAGACGGTGAAGCCACCACACGACCACATGAAGAGCCCTGCAGCAGTGTGCCTGTGCCTTTCAAAGCCTGTTGATCCATTCTGGTTTAAGATGGATACAGCTCTCTGCCTCCCTTTAACTCGCCCCCCGCCCCCACCAAAAAATGCCCAAGAAGCCAGTGGGGTCCATGGTAGGGGGTCAATTATTCTGCCCACAATAATCAAACCCCACATTGGCTTTGCTCCGGCAGAACTGAGCCCGTTTGGCATCACTTCCCAGTGTAGTGGGCTTTTATTGACTCTATTAAGGGAGGGCCTGCAAACAAGGGGTGGTCTTTTAACCGGGCTGACCCTCCTATTCTCATGTCAAGGGGCACGAAGGTCCAGTGGAAAGGCGTGGGCTGTCAGGCCAACCCACGTGGAGACCACAGCTCCTGCAGGGAGGGCCGAGGATGCTGTGCTGTTTGCACACAGTAGCAGAACCCTAGTCTCTGGCTGCAGATATGAATCACGCAGAGAACCATTTAGAGATTGTTCGATACGGTTCTTGGGTCCATTAAGATTGAGTAATGGCAATTAGTGTGAAGGCAGATTAGAGCAACAACCACAGTGCTGATATGAAGCAAATGAAAGGCTCAAAAGGAAAGCATTTTCTCTGAGTGTCTCAAAGAATTCCATCCCTTAATTATCTGCCCTCCCAGTGCTAGGGAGAGGGAGATTGTATTTGCAAATACCTGAGGGCCATTTGTAGAGAAATAGAAGTCTCCGGACAGACAGGGAGTAAGTGGATGGCCCAAGGTATGTGTCTGGATAGAAAGACAGCCAGCCCCTGCCTCTGATTCCCGTCCGCATGATGGCAGAGGGTTTGGACTCTGAGATCTTTCCTTCCTGCAGGTAAGGAAATGGTGTGAAGGCACTTGTGGCTCTTCCCTTCATGCTCACCCAGCTGCTCCCCTTGCAGGGACACGTTGGGGCCATACTCAGCTTCTTCACCCCACTCCAGCAACCAGCTCAGTTCCATGAATATCACTAGTGTGTTGGGTTTTTTTTTTTTTTTTTTGTATGCTGTATGGTGGGGGTCATATTTCATTCTTTTTCCATGTGACTACCCCATTATTGCAGTGCCGTTTGCTGAAATTTTTTAGGGGGGAAGTGCCTGGGCCTGGAATTGAACCTGGGGTCTCCCACATGGCAAACGAAAATTCTACCACTGAACTACCCTTGCACCCCAGAAGTCATTTTAAAAATTCATATCCATACCAACAATCTTCTGATTAAGAATTAAGCCACTAGTTGTCAAAATGAACTTTATTTCCAGGAAGGCGCTATTCTTGATGTTGGAAAAGACTGGACTGTACCACAAGAATCTATAACACATGAAGTCCTTCACATTTAAAATGTCCCCAGAGGCCTGTCCCTCGGTTTCAGTGCTGACAACCGATGTTGACGAGGACTGCAAGGAGCCTTTCCGTTTGATTCTTCGCGATGAGACGTGCTCATCAGATGAGAGGACAGGACGGCTGTGGCACATTGCCAATTCACACATAATTATGGTATTAATAAGATAATCAATTTCTGCCTACCTGAAGAAACTCCCAGAAAACACATCTGGGACAGTTGTCTCTACAGCTTTAACGAGCACTGATGATGCACAAGCAGCCAGAGGGCTGAACTCTGCTTGGGGATTCGACAGTTACTTTGGGTAATTTTGGATTCTACTAAAAACCAGAATGAAAATGCTTCTAGTGTTCTGAAAATGTAAACAAGATAATATGAGCTATCTGGACTGAGAAAGTAAACCAAAGTTAAACTTTATAGACATTTGAAAAGCAGCCCGCATTTGACAGGCAAATACCCATACACAGAATTTTTGTCTTTATATATATTTTATTAGTTTTCTATTGCTGTGTAATAAATGACCACAAACTTGGTGGCTTAAAGCAGCACCCATATATCATTTCACACTCAAGCCAGAAGTCTGGGTGGTTCAGGTGTGTTTTCTGCTTAGGGCTGTACAAGGCTCAAGTCAAGGTGTCAACTGGACCAGGTTCTTATCTGGAGGCCCTAGAAGAAGAATCCTTTTCCAAACTCATTCTTACTTTTGGCAGAATTCAGTTCCTTACATCGTTTGACCAAGATCCCTGTTTCCTTCCTGGCCAATGGCTGGGAGCTGCTCTCAGCTTCAGGGGACCCTCAGCCTCTAGGGTCCGCCCCTGGTCCTGCACGTGGTTCCCTTCTAAGTCAGCAAGGTGCACCCACTCCGTCTTATGTTTTGAATCTCTCTGACCAGTTTTGGTTTGCTAAAGTTGATGGAATGCAATATGCCAGATATGGACTGGCTTTTAACAATGGGGATCTATTTACAAGTTTACAATTCTAAGGCTGTGAAAATGTTCAAATTAAGGCATCAGTAAGACAATACCTTCTCTGAAGACAAGTTACCTGCAAGCTTGAGCTCCTCTGTTGGATAGCAAGGGACGTGGTGACATTTGCTAGTCCTTCTCTCCTGGGTTTCATGACCTTCAACCTCTGGCTTCAGTGGCTTCCTCTCTGTTTTCTGTGGGTCCTCTCTTAGCTTCTTTGGGGCTTTACTCTAAACTTCTCTGTGTTTTTTTCTGTCTTTTATCCTCTTACAAAGGACTCCAGTAAAGGATTAAGATCCACCTTGAATGAGGTGGGTCACATCTCAATTGAAATAACCGAATCAAAATGTCCCACCCACAAGAGTGGATTAAAAGAACACAGTTTTTTCTGGGGTGCATAACAGCTTCAAATTATCACACTCCCCTTCTTCCAGAGAGGAGCTGCTGCTTTTACAGGACTTTTATATTATATTAGGCCTGCTGGACTAACTTTCCTTTTGAGTAAATCAAAATCAATTGATTTTTAAGCTTAATTACATCTGAAAAATCCCCTTTGCTATATAACATAACATAACCACGGGCATGATATCTCATCTGCAGTCTTCTGGATTAGGGTGGGAAATCTAAAGAACCATTTGGTATTCTATCATATATATAAATTATGAAAATAGTGTTTGCTCATGGCATATAAATTTGGAAAACACAAAATATACAGAAAAGAAAATAAAAATCACCCCATAATTTTATCACTATTTCCTTTGCTATTTTTATAATCCATATTTTTTCACAGATAAAAATATGGTATACTCACAGTTGTATATCCTTTTGAAAATCATAGAAATAACCCAATGTCATTTATACATTTTTCATTATAATAATTGTCAACATCTGCATAGTAAACATTTACTAATCATTTAATATTGGATATTGAGGTGATCTCAAAGTTTTGTTAATAGTTATGATTATTTCCTTGGGAGAGATTCCTAGAAGTTAGTATTACTGGATCAGAAGCTATAAGCACTTTTTGTCTTTTGCTTTATACTCTCAACAGCAGAATATGATTTTTCTCTCTCTTTTTTGCCCTCACTCTTTCCCTCCCTCCTTCCTTCCTACTTTCTTTCAGTATTTAGGTTTATAATGGTAATATGAAGGTAAGAAAATATGTTAGTTTTCCCACTTCTTTTTCCTAGAACAGATAAAAATCCCTTCTTCCCCTTCCTCATCATCTAAACAAAGCCACTTGTTTATGAACCTCATAGAAATCGTGTTTGATTCCTTGTCATCAACTGAGTTTTAGTATGGAATCATCTGAGATGGAACCCATTTCAATGATCTGATTTCTGGAATCCCCGGTAGTGGTCTAAGGAGAGATTGGAGCACTGCTGTTCTTTAAGCCCCCCTCTGCCCAGGTCTCCAGGACCCCCTGCTGGTCCTTGTTCATCCAGGAAGGTCCACCATGGACTCTCCAACCCAAGTCACCACGTCAGTCAATTTCTTCACTTTTGTGTCCACTCTCTAGTGTCCATTTCTCTCGCAGGCACCTTGTTATTTTCCAGAGTGATCATTGGGTCAATTAAAAAATTATTTTCAAGTAGTTCATTGGGTGGTACTAATTTTCGTTCCATTCTGGCAACATTTCATTGTTGCAGGGAGACTGTCACAAAGGCAGGCAACCCAGAGGAAAGATGTTGGTGTTTGCCATTTCAGCTCCACAGTGGCTTTCTGTGGAGGTGGGGTGTCTCCTTAAATCAGTGGATCTTAACTGCCCCATAGACGCTTACACTCTGAGAGGGCAGGAGAAGGGGTCTGTGAAACCCCATTTATAAAATGTTTCCAACAACTAAAGCACATTTATTTAGCTAGAAGTAAGGAAATGACTAAAACATGACATTTCACTGCTGGCTAGAAATATAGTGATTTGGCATGCGTAACCCGTGGAAATTGACATTTACCTATAATAAATACAAATAGGAAAACAATCTTTCATTGCTTAACAAATATAATTTCACTGCAAATCTTTTTATAAACTCTAGGATGTGTGGAGACCCATGATGGGTCTTGAGATGGTGAAAACTGAGATCTGCATGTGGGAAGTCCGCTCTGCACAGAAGTAGCCTGAGACGTCCGGAAAAGACTCCTTAGATAACACTCTTACTTTATGGACTCTCCATCTTTCCAAAGACGTAATTATGCAGAGGCTAGAGATGGGAACTTCAGATAAAACTTAGAAAATTGGTAGTAACAACTAGCAATTCATTAATTAAGGTCCTTGCCAGTTTAATTGTCAACCATCTTCACAAGCCTGTTTGAAGCTTCCATAGTTCACAACTGCTATTAGTCCTTTCAGCAAGGGGCTGTGGTTTGAATTTATGGAGTACGTGTGATTGGCAGTCTTTTTAATCACTAGCAAGAGTTTAGCCTCGTTAATAGTTGAGAATCATCTACAGTTCTCTTTCAAGGTGCAAACCGTTCTTTATGCTTAAATAGATAATTGTCCTAACATGAAAGGATGATTCAGCACAGATATAATTGACCTAGTGTGGTTTTTTGTGGCTTGGTCTATGACCTCTTAATGTGGAAGCCTGCTTTATCAAACGGTCTTGGGGATGGATGCTCCTAGCTGGCCCAGGCAGGTGGAGCAAAAGCAGGAAAGGACATCTCTTACATACATTTTGACAAAGGTCAAATTCAAACCCAGTAAAATTTCTTTCCTGCCACACATAAGGCTTTTATTTTTACTTTTTTATTGTGAAATATAAGTGTTCCAGTTTGCTAGCTGCCGGAATGCAATATACCAGAAACGGAATGGCTTTTAAAACAGAGAATTTAATAAGTTGCTAGTTTACAGTTCTAAGACCGAGAAAATGTCCCAATTAAAACAAGTCTATAGAAATGTCCAATCAAAGGCATCCAGGGAAAGATAGCTTGATTCAAGAAGGCCAATGAAGTTTAGGGTTTCTCTCTCAAGTGAGAAGGCCAATGGTGAACACAGTCACGGTTTCTCTCTTATTTGGAAGGGCACATGGTGAGCATGGCATCATTTGTTAGCTTTCTCTCCTGGCTTC
This sequence comes from Myrmecophaga tridactyla, assembly GCA_004026745.1. NCBI lineage: Eukaryota > Metazoa > Chordata > Mammalia > Pilosa > Myrmecophagidae > Myrmecophaga > Myrmecophaga tridactyla. The sequence goes on from PVIY010032693.1 coordinate 18,457, forward strand.
CTGTTTCATAAAGCTCACCAGGAGACATTTTCCTTCTTCATCTTCAAAGCACTGGCTAGTGGATTCTCTGCTTCATGGTCCTGCAGCTTTCTCTGTTCTCTCTGAATCTCCTTCTTTCTCCAAAAACGTTTCCTCTTTTATAGGACTCCAGAAACTAATCAAGACCCACCCAAATGGGTGGAGACATGTCGTCACCTAATTCAACTTAACAACCACTCTTGATTAAATCACATCTCCAGGGAGATGATCTGATAACAGTTTCAAACATACAGTGTTGAATAGGGATTATTCTGCCTTTATGAAATGGGATTTTGATTAAAACATGGCTTTTCTAGGGACATATATCCTTTCAAACCAGCACACCACAAAATTAGTTATAGAACAGATTTCAGATTTTGGTATGGAATACAGTTCTAAAACTTTAGGTTCTTCCTTCTGGCTTCTCTAAGACACTGGAGACTAAATGAAGTATCAGTATAATGAGTCAGCTGTCATTTTCCTTTGTGAAATTTTATGTTCTCTATTATACCTCTATCATCTCCTTTGATCTTTCTCCTGATCCTTAGGGATATTTGGGCTATACCCATTCTTACTAGTTCATATTGGAAGGGGCTATCAATAATATAGGATAGGGGAATGGAAATAGTTGATGTTCTGGAGAGGCTGGCCCCTCTGGGTTTCACACTTATCTGGTCTGGAATTCATATGGATGCTTTAGGTTTCCTGAAAGTAATCACACTGTATGGAATCTTTTAGAATCTCAGAGCCCTGGGTGTTCTTTAGGATTGGCAGGTATGGTTTAGGTAGGGGTGTGGCAAACCATGGTAAATAGCAATATCTAGCTGAAGCCAGTATAAGAGTAGCCTTCAGAGTAGCCTCTCAGCTCTGTTTGAACTAATACCTTGTTTTGGTACAATTCTTTTCTCCTTTTGGTCAGTAAAGCATTGTCAATCCCACAGTACCAGGGCCAGGCTCATGTCCCATGTTTCCAGGGAGACCTTCACCTCTGGATGTCACATACATAAGTATTTTAGACTCTAAATTCTGTTACAGAGAGTAGTCTTAGTTTGTAGCCTTATGCCTTTCTTTTTTTCCTGAATTAGGAACAACTTGAGAAACAACATAGGTGTCAAGCAGGTGAAGACCAATTGTCATTACCAAGTACCTTTTTGATAAAATGTAACTAGGTGTGTGGAGGCAAGTGAGTCTGCTCACCAGTCTCTAAATTCCATGTGTCTTCTCTCCTAGCCACTGACTCAGCCCTCCCTGAAGGGTAGGGGGTCAGGAATAAATGCCCGTGGAATTCCCTCAATATGTAGCCACAAGAGTAAGAGGAAAAAAGATCTTCCCAATAGTTTTCAGGAGAGGATTTATGAACCAGCCAGTTATTGGTACATTTTTCATAAGGTGAATTTGGAAGCTTTTTTTTGTTTGTTTGTTTAAACACAACGTTCACTAATGCTTAACTTAGTTCAGTCTCAGGGCAGAAGGCAAGATAGTAAGAGCCAAGCAAAGCCATGCAGTTGCTTCTGAAGCCTCTGTTTCATTGTCTAGGCTAACATGGGCTAGGTCAAACAACATGGAGAGAGGAAGAGAGAAAGAATATTTACTGAACAACAATACACTCTATCAAATGAAAGATAAATCTGGGAAGGCAACAGGGACTGAAACAAAATGACGTGTTTTTGGAGAGGGATGAGCCAGCTGTTCAAGGAAGGAGATAAGCCTGAAAAAGTTGACAAGGATGGTGCTGCAAGTATTTAGAGTTGTATTTATTTATTTATTTAAGTTAGAAGAACGTGAAGTTGTTTATTGCCTCATGAAAAAGATTCCAGCAGAGTGGAAGAAGAAGCGCAAAAAAGAGAAAAACTAAGGAACAGTTCTGAGGCTCCAGTAAAGAAGCCATCAAGATCAGATATGGGGTTGCCTTTAAGCATGAAAAGTTTTCCCCAAATCCTGAGAGGAGATGGGAGGAGAAAAAGATGGCTTAGGTGAAGGTGTGAGTTGGTGGGACAGGAGGAAAACTGAATTATTCTTCCGAATAAAGTATGAGGGAGGCCATTCAAGCATGAAGATAGAGCTGCTAATTGGATAAAGCAATTCTTAAGCTGGGACTGAGAGAATCAGTACAAATAGTCATGTTGTGGAGGGGAAGAAAGTTCCTTGAACGTGGACTTCTGAATGATGTGAAAGACTCATGTCAGGTGATGCGGAGGGGGTAGGAGAGCATGACAAAAGAGCAAAGAAAGCTTAGGTCAAGGACAAAGAAGAGTGTTCTCATTGTAGATGAGCAACCATGGATTTTCCTAGACCCCAGTTTCCATATTGTGCAGCTGCAGGCCTATAGACCTGAGAAGATGGACCAGAAGTCCATTAGGGTCCACGACAGAAAAAAGGTATTGGTTTGAGAGTAGTCCTGGTGTTGAAGCTTCTGACCTGGCTGCGTGGGAAAGGAGTTGAGTCTAAATGTGGTTCATTCCAATGTACAGAAGGATGGCAGGAGCTGCTTTGGAAGAGAAGGTGTTATGGTTTGGATTATATCCCCACAAAAGATGTGTTAAAGTTCTAACTCTCAGTTTCATGAATGAGACCTTATTTGGAAACAAGACCTTTGAAGACGTGATTAGTTAAAATGAGGCCAAACTGGATTAGATTGGGCCCTAATCCAAAATACTCTTGACCTTATAAGAAGGGGAGAATTGGATGCAGATAGGCACAGAGGAGAAAGCCATGTGACCACTGAGGAGAGATTGGTGCTGCCACAAGTCAAGGAATGCCAAGGATGCCAACAAAACAGCAGAAGCTGGAAGAGGCCAGGAAGGGTTCTCCTCTACAAATATCAGAGGGAACATGGCTCTTCTGACACCTTGGTTTTGTACTTCTGATCTCCAGAACTGTGAGACAAACATTTCTGTTGCTTTACCCCCACCCCCCAACCCTAGTATTTATGGTTCTTTGTTAAAGAAGTCCCAGAAAATTAAGACAGAAGTCTTTCAAAAAACTCTCACTGACTATACTATCAATCCCCCTGGTGTGGAAAACCCCTCCACCATATGTGTCTCACTAGCTTTGGGTCTCTGTTGACTCCTCCCTCTTCCAGACCAACTACATAATTTATGAGGATCCTTGTCAAATGAACATGCAGGGCCTTTTGTTTGAAAGTTAGGACTTTGAACATGGTGACTACGGAACATTAAACATAGTGTGGGGCCCTAAGCAAATGCACAGACCACCCACCCAGGAAGTCAGTGTTAGCTCTCCCCACATTCCCATCACTCTGATCTTAACCATGAAGCCCCCTTGACTTCTTGTTTCCTCTCTTCCCTTGCTTATATCACTTCTTCCTTCCTTTGTGTTTCTGGCCAACTTCTATTCTAGATTCAAAATCCATGTCTAAGTTGTATTCTTTATGCTTCCCCACTAAGTTGCTTTGATTTCTAGTCTTGTGCTCATCTTTTCATGTTTGGAATAGACTTTGTGTAAGGTAATTGAATGAATGAGTGTATCAATAAATAATAATGAGTTTTGAAAAGTCAAATCCAATGAATCAGGAATAAGAGACTCTGCCCACATTGTATGGCGGTGACGGTGCTATCCCTTTCCAGATGCAGAGGAAGCCTCCCAAATCCTCCCATTTTGAAGGAAGTGTCTCAGTTCCTATGGGCTGTGGCCATTTAATCCATTAACACATTTGTGCTCTGTCTGTAACAAAAATGATTTTAGGCTATGTGGTGCCAGTGTTACAATTCAAGCCTAAGTCTCAAAAAAAATTAGAGATATAATATTTACTTTGTCTTCTTTTCTAAACTATTTGAAATTGTTTGTGGGAAATGATAAATGAAACCAAATCATTGAAATGAACACAAAAGTTCAAGATCATATAGCATGAGGGGAAAGTAAGTACTACAAATGTAGGACATGGTGACTTAAGTTGTGTTCACCCTCTCTCCCCCACAAAGAAAGATATGTTGAAGTCCTACCCCTGGACATTTGACTGTGATCTTACTTGGAAAATGGTCTTTGCAGGTGTAATTAATTACAATGGTGTGATAGATTGAAGCATGTATCCCCTAAAAGACATATTCTTAATATTCATTCCTGTTGTGCTAGTTTGAAACTGTTGCGTACCCCAGAAAAACCATGTTCTTTTAACCCTCATTCAATATTTTTTGGTGAGATCTTTATGATTAACTTGCTTTTATGGAGATGTGATGGGTGGGTTTTCATGGAGATGTGTCTCCACCCATTCAAAGAGGGTTGTTTACTGGAGCCCTTTAAGAGGAAACCATTTTGGAAAAAGCTTCAGAGTCCACAAAGCCAGAGACCATTGGAGATGCAAAAAGAAAATGCCCTCCAGGGAAGCCATTTGAAGAAGCCAGAAGAGTAAGTTTGCAGATGTTGTCGCCATGTGCCTTCCTAACTGAGAGAGAAACCCCAGATGTCATCAGCCTTTCTTGAGCCAAGGTATCTTTCCCTGGATGCCTTAGTTTGGACATCTTCATAGCCTAAGAATTGTAAACTTGCAACTTAACAAATTCCCTTTTTAAAAGCCATTCCACTTCTGGTATATTGCATTCTGGCAGCTGTAGCAAACTAAAACACCTGTGGATGTGAACCCATTTGTAAATAGGACCCTCTGAAGATGCATTATTGAGTAAGATGTGGACTCATCTGTAAATAAAATAAATGTGGGTGGGACTTAATCTATATGACCAGAGGACTTATAAAGAGAAAGCCACAGGAAGAAGTGAGAAGTCAACAGAAACCAGAAGAGCAGACATGGTGAGAGAGATTGTCAGATAATGAGAGGCCCAGACATAAGCCCAGGAAATCCAATGGTGGTGACAAGCTAGCACAAGAACACTACAGATTTCAGGGAGTAAGCTTGACCCTATTGTCACCTTGATTATGGACTTCTAAACCATGGGCCAATAAATTCTTTATTTTAAGCCAACCAGTGTGTGGTATTTGCCATAGAAGCCCTGGAAAACTAAGACAGCTGAACTATAGCAGGCCCCAAATCAGTGACTGGTATCATTATAAAGACAGGGAGGTTTGGAGACAGACAGAGACACAGACACAAACAGACATGGGGAGAAGGTCACGTGATGATGGGGACAGAGACTGGAGTGGTACTTGTACCAGCCGAGGGACACCGAGGATTGCTGGCCACCACCAGAAGCTGGAAGAAATTCTCCCCCAGAGCCTTCGGAGGGAGCATGGCCCTGATGACACCTTGATTTCTGACATCTGGCCTCCAGAAGTGTGAGAAAGTAAATTTCTGCTGTTTTAAGCACCCAGTTTTTGGTAATTTTTCATGACAGTCACAGGAAATTACTATACAGGATAAAAAGTTCCTGTGTTTGAACCTTAGATTTGACTTGGAACTTTTTGGTAGTCAAGGCAGAAAATAGGGGAATCCTTTTTAATGCATTTCTAATGGTCAGCTCACAGGAGTCTGCATGTTTGGACTGGTCCTAGCAGTTGCCCCTTGGCTAGGGGATGGATGCAGGATCCCAAATCTTATCTTAGAGGAGTCCCACAAGGATCTCAGCATGGCCAGGGAACACTTTTCCTCCTTGATGCTTCAGCTCTGGGGGCTAGTTGGAACTCCTTTTAGTTGGGATGGTGGAGAATGCCTTCCTGTGAGGTCAGGTGGGACCTGCAGTCCAGGACCAGGCAGGCAGGAGGGTCTATGGCAGCGACTTGTGGTCCAGGAGCCCACAACTGGACTTCAGGCCTCCTCTCCCCTTCTGAGATGGTCAAGCCCAGCCTGTGGGGACAGTCAGAGCAGGAGGGAGTTTCCTATATCCTTATTCCAGCAGATCTAGCTCACCCACTGGGGACACTTTCTGGCTACCTCCCTGCAAATTCATCCTGGCAATCTCATCTCAATCATTTCAGGGAATCAGAGTGGGTAGGAGAGGAAGGGGAGCCTGCACATGGGAGACAAACTTAATTTTTTAATTAATAAAAACTGAGAGTAGATGACTTGAGTGTCTCAGGGCTACCATAACAAGTAGAACAAACTAGGTGGCTCAAAACAACAGAAATGTATTGCCGTTCAGTTCTGGAGGCGAGAAGCCCCTAATCAAGGTGTCAGCAGGGCCACACTCCCAGTGAAGGCTGTAGGGGAGAACTCTCCACACTCCCAGTGAAGGCTGTAAACATTCCACACTCCCAGTGAAGGCTGTAGGGGAGAACTCTCCCTTGCCTCTTTGCTTCTGGTGCATGCTGGCAATCTTTGGCATGCTTTGTCTTGCAGCTGCAGCTCTTTATTCTCTTCTGTTTCCACATGGTCTTTTCCCCTCTGTCTGTGTCATCTTTTTTTCCTATAAGGTCCACTCTCGTCCAGTATGACCTCATCTTAACTTACCTCATTTCATCTGCAATGGCTCTATTTCCAAATAAGGTCATGTTCTGAGGTCCTGGGGGTTAGAACTTCACCATATCTTTTTGAGGACACAATTCTACTCATAGCAATGACTAAACCTTAGCGAAGGGAGGCCTGATCTCTGGGGGATGAGCTATTGCTGTGTAGCCGTGCTGATTCCTGCCCTTTTAACAAAGGCAAAACCTGGAAAACCTCACGGCATGAGTGAGGAGCACATCCTGGCACATCTCTTTGTCTTTCTCATGTCAGCAACTGACCCAAGGAGACTTTGGAAGAAGTTGAGCATAGTTAATTTAGTAGCTGGCAGGGGAGATGTTGATAATTGCTAGGTATTCCTGGGGCTTGGATTTCAGAAGTCTAAGTAAAGGTGTTTTTATTGTTCTGCAAATTAAAAGTATCATCTTTTTTTCTGTCCCCCCAAGTGGAGAGTCATTCCACTTCAACGTTGATAGATGGGGGAAATGGGGTGGACAGAGTCATAGGGTTGTCTGTGGGCAAAGTGTGCCTCCTGGGCACATAAGCCACCCAAGTGTGAAGATGAAAACATTTTAATGCCATATACACCAAGGATAGTTAGGTGACTCCCCCCATCCCCAATACAGCGAATGAACTCGAGATTGAAACTGAACAAATGCAGATCACGCTTTGAAGTGGGTATGAAGCTAATGCAAAAACCCAGTTATTTATGACTAAGGGAAAACAGAAAGTGAAACAATCTTCCCAGGTACTTTTGAAATAGCAACTCATGGGAATTTCTTTGATCATGTTGAAACTGAATCATTTCTGACTTGGGAGGAAATCATGCTCTGGGGGATTTTAAGTAGCCTAAGTAAATCATGGACTGTTCAAGAACCTTCCCTACAAAGGTCTGCTTTACCGTCGTAGAGCAGGGATGGGAGCGTGAGCTACAAGGTTAGAAGTCTGGGCTTCCTGTCCCACTTCCACCATTATTTACAAAGATCATGACCTTAAACAAGTAACACAAGTGACTGTGCCACATTTTTGTTGTGGGTGAAGTAGAGATTACAGTGGTCTCACTCAGAAGGATTACTGTGAACATCCAGTGAATTAATTCACGTGAAGCCTGTGGAACTGGGTCTGGTACAGAGTCGACACTCAAGGATGTTCATCGCTAAAGCTACCTTTAAACCAGTTCTGGGGACAGCGACTACAGCTGGTAAACAGGATTATATTTAAAACTTCTATACTTTATAAGCTACTGGTTTGAAACACATTGTTGCATTTCGCTTCTGAGATATACCTTGAAATAAGCATTGTCTCCCTTCTTCTAATAAACTGGGTATATTATTGGGTAGCAAATTGTGGAAAATTATCATATATGCACATTTAAGAAAAGAGAAGTGCTGGGTCTGTTTTAATAGAATCAGCTAACAAAAACTTTGGGAAAAAATATTATGACTTGATTTGTTTTAGAATATGCTCATCGTTGAGTGCCATAAGCATTAGTTATATTTCTTTCTAATGTGGAGGGATTTGTAATTATTTTGGGGTAAAATAATAAAATATCAATTGAATTGGAGACACCATTTGACACAATTTAATAGACCCAACTCTAGCTACTGTCAATTTTCTTCTTAAAAAAAAAACACACGCTATGCAGCTGGTTTTATAGCCATCTGTTTAGGGAAGTTTGTCTGCAGAGGAACTAATTAAGGGGGAAAAAGATTTGTCATCTTAAGGAATGCTGACAACTCTTAAGACCCTCAGGGGAACAAACTCTTGTTAGAAAATGCTTTTTTTATTGCTGTTTATTTGATATCTAATCAATTCTCTTTTTGACGGGTAAGCAAGATATTTGCATATTCTCACAAAGGGCACCCACCTTCCTCAAAAGGGAGAAACTCATTTCTTCCAGTTTTTATTTCACAATTCTGGAGAGTCTTCTCATGTGATCCCTTGCTGTTTTTGTATTAGAAGCAATTCATCATAGTTCTGTGCTCTTGGCTCCTAATGTAGGTGGTTTCAAGGGAGGGTCACCATCTAAGAGGTGGAAGAAGTGGTCCTTGTCCCTGAGATGCCTAAGGGTGATGGGGTGAAGACTGGGGACAGGGAGCACTTTAGAGTTTAGCCGTTTAGGTGGGAAGCTCGGGATAAGCAAGTTCCATGGGCGCCAGAGAAGAACGGATTTGTCTGCAATGCTAGGCCGTCATGGAAAATAGAGCTTTTACTCCATTCATTTATAAAAACATCGAGTCAACTTTCTAATCTACTATAACCTTTTTCCACTTTATGACCTCTCCCTGCCCTTAAAAATCAAACAAATAAAACAAAACTTGCTTTTACTTGGTCTTGGCAAATGTAAACGAGAGAGGAGTAAAGCTGTAAACTTCTTCAATTTTATCCCTTAAAATTTCTGCAGTCCTTTCAGGAGACCACACAAGAACTTCCTGTCTTTGAATTGTGTGTGTGTGCCACAGCGAGAGAGGTCAAAAGAAGACACCTTTGTCCTTAAAGGCCAATTATTTGCTTTTCATTGTAATGTAGTTAAATAATAACCTAGCTCACTCCTCATGCAGCTCTATGAAGTTTCTAACAGAAATTATAGGAGAACATCTGCTTTTTATTTCATCAGTAAACAAACTTATTAAAAGTACATTCCTCCCCCAAGCCTACATAATTTGAAATGAACACTGAATAATTGAAGATCTAAATTATTTTTAAATGATTTAACCATATTAGGCCTACTTAGATTCATTTAAAATTAAAACAAAGCTTCAATGATTATTTGGATGTAATTGATATTCAACTTTGCTAAGTTCATTTGATGCTAATAAGGATGGGGTATGTATTATTTCTTAGGAGACCAATTTTTCCTAGAAATAGTTTTTCACTCAAAAATGTATTCGTATTCATTTAGTGCTATTTGTTTAACCCAATCTTAGAATTTTTTATTAAAAATGAGTCAAATAAAACAACACAAAACAAAATTTGAAGAAAGTAATTTCTTTCTCTCAGGGATCTTATTTTCTTGAATTAATACATCAATAAAGACAGCATCTGCAATATAACATTGGGAAGAAATTTATATCATGAGTGTATATGACACTGCAGAAGGCAACATTCACAAGCTATGATCTCTGAGGTACTAAATTTAAATAATGTGTGAAAGAAGAGTTTTATGTGAAATTATTGCTACTGTATTCTTCTAGTGCTGTTGGTATTTTTGCATCTTCTTTTCTATATCGTCAGGAGGGTGAAATGGGTAGGGGCTATATGGAAGCAAATTTTGGGGTCAGGGATTTAGAGAAGAAACTGACAATATAGAGAGAAGAGGAAAAGGAGCAAAGAGGATCAGATGGAGGAAGGCCTAGTAGACCTGGGAGTGAGAAAGGGGAAGGTATAGAGAGAAGAGGAAAAGGAGCAAAGAGGATCAGATGGAGGAAGGCCTAGTAGATCTGGGAGTGAGAAAGGGGAAGGTTGGAGATAAAGGCGGACTGTCATCTAGGTGGCTCTCCTGGGGTGACGTCAGCCCTCACGGTCCCCAGGCTCAACTCACCACCGTTGTGAGCAAAGTCCACCAGACTGGGCTCTTCTGACGTCTTCTTCAGCTTCCAATACACAGGAGCTGATTCTTGGTCCTTCCTCTCTTGTCCGTCACTTGACTCAGGTGATAGAAAAGGTGTTGGCAATTAATGGAAGACAAGTCTCAGTCTATGTTCCTGTGGGAGTGAACAGATTTGTCAACAGGACTTTTATGAATAAGATCTTTGAAGGTCCTATTTGGATGAGGCCAACTTGAATGAGGAAGGGCCTTAACCCATATGACTGAAGTCTTATGTGGAATATCAGAGGACATCAGGAGAAGCCAGAGAAAGTGACAGAGAGAGAGAGAGAGAGAGAGAGAGAGAGAGAGAGAGAGAGAGAGAGAGAGAGAGAGAGAGAGAGAGAGA
>PVIY010032694.1:0-28762 GCA_004026745.1 Myrmecophaga tridactyla
CCTTCAGTAGAGAAAGGGGGCTGTCTACTTGTGTGGAAATCAGAGCTGAGTTGCTGGCACTAGATTCCTAATTTATTCCAGGAGTGTTTTAGTGCTCCTTAAAGTCTGGCATCCTCAGCAGTTCCCCCATAGGCCCACCCCTTAGTATAGCACTGCTTGCTTGAGGAAAAACAGAGTGGAAAGAAAGACTGGCCAGGCTGCTCTGTCCAATATAGAACCACAACCACATATGACTATTGAGCACTTGAAAAGTGGTTATTCTGAATCCAGATGTGCCGTGTCAACTATACATCAAATTCCAAAGACGCCTGATTTTTCAAAAATGTAAACCATCTCATTAATGATTTTGTGGCAATTATGTGTTTTGAAATGATGGTGTTCTGGATATATTGGGTTAGACCACACATATCCTTAATGTTAATTTCTTCTGTTCCTTTTTACTTTTGATGTAGCCACTAGAAAATTTAGGATGGCCTCTGTGGCTCGGATTCTAGTTCTAATGGGCAGAGCTGCTGCAGGTCAGCTCCTGGGCTCACATCACAGCCAGCATGCTACAGCCCGGATTCGCAACCCATGTGAGTGTCTGGTCTACAGAGAATCTTATTTCATCATTTGAATAATTTTATTTACTTTTAAATTTTGAACAATACAAAAGGGCACAAAATTGAAAAGTTAGTCTTGCAGCCCACCCCTTCTTGTTTTGGTTTCTCTTGCGCATCCTGTATGCACTTCCAGAGATAGCCAAGAGATGGGACCCATGCTCCCTGAAGCCCCTGCTGTGGCACCACTCCCCGTTGTCCTACACCCAGCTTGCCTCGGTTATTTGCATTACCTGCAGCCACTGTGGACATTTATTTTTTAATTGTATGCTGTATAGCAGGGGTCACATTTCATTCTTTTTCCATGTGAGTATCCTGTTATTACAGCACCATTTGTTGAAATTTTTGTTTATTTGTTTGTTTTTGTTGGTTCATTTGTTTGTTTTGGGAAGTGCATGGGCTGGGAATGGAACCTGGGTCTCCAGCATAGGAGGCAAGAATTCTACCGCTGAACTACCCTCACACCCCCTGCTGTGGACATTTGAACATATCCCAGAAGGTGGCAGCTCACAGTGGGCAAGAGTCAACTGGGGCAAGAATACTGTGGGAGACAAATGATAAATAATTAATTTGCACACAATGAAGAAGTGAATGAGCAAAGGGACTCACTATCTAACTCTCCCTTACGCATTTGCTATTTCTAATTTCTTTGATAAACCGGCATCAAGGATTTGAACACATGACCAGGACCCAGAGACACCACAAGGGGGATGTTAAGAAGCAGGTCTTTGTATCCTGCCAGTGTCTGTGGGCCATTGTGTTCCACAGATACCCCTTAAAAGGCATTTTCCTCTTTAGAGATGAAATAACTGGAGATTGGGAGTTATTTACCTAAAGTGCTATGAATCAGGGATTGAATTAAATGACATTAAGCTAGAAATAACCTTTTAAGGCAAGTTTTAGTGTGTTAATTAAGGCAGCCTAACTTGAATTTCCACAGGTTAGAGAAAAGCAGCAGCCAGAGATGAATCAATGTATAGCTCACTTCATATATTTAGAAAGAGCTTCAGTGCTTCCATCCTTAGAATTACTGAAGTGTTTCCTTAAGGCTGGAGGATGGGGAAAAGATAGTGAGACAATTACTCGATACTACTGTGCCCCTACCCCTGGCCCTGTGTACCTGTCACATTCAGTTAAAATGAACGTCAAGGGAAGCCTAGCAGAGGTGGAATCCTGAGACCCCCTCAGACTTTGGGCCAGGCACCCAGGTGATGCCCAGGCTTATCCTTGTCCATTTTTACAACAATCAGAAAGCAAGCATTGTGCAGGGGTATAAATATATTTATACACACACACAGAGTGCAAAAAAAAGGTATGCTCAACCAAAGTTTGATTTGGGCAGTTAGATGGGTAGCTAGGGGGGAGCTCCCAGCCCGTGAAAAGGTCTGAGGAGCTGTCCTTTCAGTCCAGGCAACTCTTACGAGTTCATCAGCTGGTGTCATCTTGGCTCTGGTGGCTCTATCCAGTCAGCACAGGATTCCAGCCGCTCACCAAGGAGTCAAAAAGACTGGATGCAGACAACCAACAATGAGGGGTGTGATGAGAACTCTGTGGACTGTCAAAGTCCTGGGGGACCAAGGTGTAAAGCAGTATTAGTGCAGGTGGGGGGTTTGGAGAAGTCATCCAGAAACAGAGCCTGAGCCACAGTCATGAGACTGGGCATGCTTGTGGAGGGTTAGGGGAAGCGTGGTAAAGCAGAAACAGAGAGACTCTGAAGTCAGACAGTCTGCGTTCAAACCCAGGCTCTTTAACATGGCTTGGATCATACTGGGTAAGTCCCATAACCTTCTGTGTATCAGTCTGTCATCTGGAAAATGAGGCGATCACATCTACTTATCCGGCATTGTGTAGGGATTTAATATGTCCCTAAGGCACCTAAGGAGACACATAAGACAAATTATTGAAATTAATTATTATAATAAATATAATTAATTATAATAAATCCATCATTGATATTATAATTAATAGTATACAATATTACATTATTAAAATAACAATACTAAATTATTAAAATCATTGGTTGGCAGTAGTGGCTCAGTAGGCAGGTGGTACACAGGGCTCACACCTGGAAACCCGGATACCAGGACTATAATGGAAAATTCATTTGAGACACCACTCCTCGGGGTCCCCCTTCCTGGTCAGGAATGACTCAGGCACTGTGCAAGCCTCCGTGCAATAGAAGGACTTCTGTGTCAGCAACTAAGTGTGGCATGAGCATGCTCATCCTGAGGCCAGCCAGCAGCCCACTGTCCCCTGGCAGCAGATGGAGAATGAGGAGCAGCGTTCTCCTCACGTAGCCCACACCTCTGAGGACCAGTCAACACTTTTCATGCCTAGCCTCCATTCCTCTGGTCCACCTCTTGTGCCCATCTCACCCTCAGCACGAATCCTGTTATTTCCCATAAAGAGATCATGAGTCATGTACCTGCAAAATAGGTTCTATTTTTTATCTCATTAACAATAATAGGATTCATAGAATAATAATAAGCAACACACATGATCATTTCATCTGGTTTTTCAGTGTCAACTCTCTAATCTTAGTCTCTTCACAAAGGAGAAACAGAGTGACATAGGTGGGTGGAAAAGAGAAGGATTGTAATAAAAACAGCATTGCTAAGGGCAAAACCTCTGTCCTCCCTGAAGGATTGGGGATGGTGGATGAGATCTTGGAAGCACTTCTTCAACCCTTCTACCCAACACAGTCCATGGTAACTCAGCACATCACTCTGGTCTGGTTCCATTTCCTTCCTTGCCCACATCTCAGCCACTTCCTTCCTAACAGTCCCATCCCAAGAGCACCAAATATTTATAGTCTGCTTTATTTCAAAGCTGCACTGCAAAAATGCCTTCTCCTAAACTTCCACCCCCTTTATCTCCGTTCTGTTTTCTCAATGTCTGATCCCTTGCAATGGACTCTACATAGCACAAAGCACATGGATTCATGGCACCATGTGCCATGAATGTTATATTCCAGATGTCGGGTTGAATTTTTCAATTTTGTTATGGATTATGGTATTAATGAATGCATACTCTTAATACTCCAATATTTCTGAGTTAGTACATATTTATGTAGCTTTCACATAAAATTACCTAAAGGAAAAATAAAAGAATAAGAGGAAAGGGAAGTATGTTGTACAGAATAAGAAACAGTGACGGTTGGTTTCTAGTTAAGGATCTACCAGTTACTAGCTGTGTAATCTTGGGCAAGTCACTCAACCTCTGTGTCTGTTTCCTGGTCTGTCGAATGAGAGGTTAAGCTTGATTATCTCTGAAGTTCTTTTAACTCTAGAAGTCCATCCTACCCTAATTTTGCAAATCCATGGGTATTCTATGCTACAGTAAGTCTGATGATTTATCTCTGGTTGTTTCTGCCACATCATTTTTCTTTGCAACGATGCCTCCAGGTGCCTTGTCAGGAAGCAGCCCACCAGCTTTTTGCATTCAGCCGTTTGGCATCCAGGGCTACTTTGCCGAAAACCAGACTAAACAATGTTATTAAATCTCTTAGCCTCACTAATTATATTGCAATGCAGACCTATTACACACCTCAGCAGTGCAGTCAGAGATATAACAGGAAACTTCAATTAGAAAGAAAGGACATCTAATTTATATGACATGGCTGTTGGACTTTCTTCACTAACTCCTCTTGGCATTAAACAGCCTTCCACATTTATGGACTTGGCCACCGAATTGCTAAGCCAATGCTAAGACAGGCAGGTGTGACCCTTCTCTCAACTCTCAGCAAGTGGGGACTGGAATCACCCCTGCTGTTCTGGGTCTAGAAAGCCCCACATGTATCCAGGCCAAGCTTTGCCAGATTAAACTCAACTAAGCACATCCATGTGGACACCAGATGTTGGCTTTAAGAATTGATCTCAAATCCCAGAAGTTGGTTAGTTATAAGCTCCATGGTTTCCCCAACACTCTTTCTGCCAACTTCTGCCTTCTCTTTCAAGAACCTTAGAATTTGGAATCAAACAGGCCTTGGCTGGAATTCTGGCTTTGCCAGTTGCCAGCTGTGGAGCTGTAGATAAAATCATTTAACCTCTTTGAGCCTCCATTTCCTCATGTGCAAAATATGAATAAGAGGGTGGGCCATGGTGGCTCAGCAGGCAGAGTTCTCGCCTGCAATGCCGTAGACCCGGGTTCGAGTTCCAGAACCTACCCATGCCCCCCCAAAAAAAATATATATATATATATATGAATAAGAATACTTCCTTGCATTGGCAGCATAGGGATTGAATGAGATAACGTGTGTGAAGGATCAAATCCGAGGCCTCAAATATACCACCACTGCTGATGATGTGGAAGCTATGTTATACCTGTCAGCCCATCATATTGGCTCAAATCATACTAGAGGGCAACTGCTGGATAGGACTGTATACTAAAGGCAAGAATGCCCTCACTCTTATGTTATGAGTGAACAGGGCTCATGTGCCAACTCCATAGAGAAAAATAATTTAAAAGACCATTATAAGATTTCTGATATTTACAGGCCACTGGGAAACAGGCAGGTGTCTCATGGTGGCTCTGATGTTGCTCTCTGACATCGTGGCAAGATAGTCATGAAGACTTCGGTTCATGAAGATTCTTTCTGAGTTCCAGTCCCCACAGTGGCTCTCTGTGCCCTGGAGCAGAAACTTGTCTGTAACCAGATTTCCTAATCTAAAAAATTACATGGTATCTGACATGTAGCAAACCCTCCAAATTTGAGAATGCCCTCCACTCGCTCTCCTGATCAACTACGTTGACAATGTAAGAAATTCTAGTGCAAGTTAGATGGCCATCTCTTCCCCTTACACAAATGGAGTTCCGTTTCGCCTCAGCTACTCGGTTTGTGGTGTTACATTTCCATTTATATTGTGAGGAATTATTTCTGAGTATATTAGAGGAGATTTGGATCAGGGTCCTTGAGAGAGAGTATAATAGAGACCACACACCAACCAAGCACCTACTGATTGACTCTTTTGGAATTTTTTAAGATAGGGTTTACTTGAGCTTAGCTTTCTGCCATAAACATCAGCCCTATGAGCACAATCTCCATTAAACTGAGAAATCTCCAGTATGTTTACTTTGTGAACTGTGTCTTTTGCAAAAGAAACACCTCCTTTTTTCTCCTCTGGAAATATCCAGTTAGACCCCCAAACCATGAGGGACTCCAGAATGATCCTGAGGTCCCATCCACACCCAACAACGAATCTACCTTGTTACTCACAGAACTTTTGACAAGAAAAATTTTGTTTCTTTTCTGTAGTTCAGAATTGAACATTGTTTCAAACTGACTCTCCTTCCATATTACTGATGTTTGGACAACAATTTCTGTACCACTGACTTTTAAAAATTACATTATGTAGGAAATATAGACTATATATACTGTAGAGAATATATACAGAGAGTATGTGTGTGTGTGCGTGTGTGTGTGTGTGTGTGTGTGTGTGTATGTGTATATGTAGATATATTTATATAAAACAAACCTGCTGCATGTGGCATCAGCATAACCCTTGGGCTAAGAGCTATTTGTACAGATAGTAAAGAAAACAAATGGGATTTGCAGACAAGCAATCCCAAACACAAACCTCTGTGGCATTACCAAAAGCATCAGCCTGCCTCTTGAAGAAAACATCATTATATTTGCATTGTTAGGTAATCATCTGTGCAATCTCATAATTTCCAGTGATTGAGAGTACAGGTTTTATAGACAGAAATATCTCACCTCTCCCACTGATGACCTGTTTGCCTCTTGGCCAGAAAGTACCACGAAGCCAGGTGGGGCAGGGAGACCTTGTGCCGGGCCACCCCCCCGACTCCACACATGGACTGCCCCAATGTCTCCCCACCCAAGAGGAAGCAAATGGCATGAGGTTAAGTACCAGGCTGGGTTTGGTGAGAGGGAAATTGTGAGGATTAACAAAGGAAATTCAAGTTTGGAGCTTCACACTGCAGCTGACACCAAACAAGTGTTCAATCCAAGATGCCAGCTGTTATAAGCAGGATCACTGCTAACTTTCAAGGAATGAAAATTGTCCATACCTTAAAAATGTACTGACCAAAATATTTTCCTCTAATACAGCAGCATCACCACAATGAAAGAAGAGATGAGCCAATTGATAAGTGATCTTGGCTAATAGTGAGCTGCTACGAAACACTGTACTTTGCTATATGAGGACATTCAATTTTACAAAATGAATAAATTGATGGTAATTTTTGCTTTGCTTTTAGAATATATTGCTTCTAGATGATTTCAAGTTATCAAGATAATATTGATTGACACGCCAGCTCTGTAGAGCACCTATTAACTGCTTTCCTTAATATATGTAGCTCCAACAAGTCCCAAACCCATATCAATGTTTGCAGATGAGGAAACTGAGGGACTTTCTGACCCACAGGCTTTTCCCAAGCCACCTTCTTAGATGAACTTCAGCAGCTTAGTGCCCAATTCTAGCCCTCTATTTGCCTGAAAGAATCCTGATGCATCTGGAATTGCCTAAAACCTGCATCCACAGACCTGAGAAGAAATAAAAATTCTCAACCTATTTTCATCTGAAATGAGCTAAGATACTTGCATTTATTCACATCAAAACCAATGGACTCAGAATCAGAAGACCTGGGTTTGCCACTGCCAGTTGTGTGATCCTGGATAAGTCACTGAACCTCCACCAACCTCACTTACTTTCTCATTTGTAAAATCGGCATCACACATATCTCTCACTTCATTTTCTAATGAGTTGAAATAAAACAAACAGGAGAACTGTGGGACAACCACAGGCAACCCAGATATCCCCTGTAGCTTTAACTTCTCCACTCAGCTCAGTTTCCTGGTCTGCATAATACAACTTTTCCCAACATGCTGGGCACCAAAGTAATTCATTGCAAACCCAGTAATTAGCATTACAGATAAAATGACACTGCTGCAATGTTAATTACTACAGTGCAAGATGTACCATTAGATATCATACATAATGTTGTCAAGCCTTTATTTTTAAATTAAAGTGCAACAAACCATACCTCAGCTACACAGCTTTTTTTTGATTAATACAAATTAATGTTATTTCAGTGTCTAGGAAAAGGATGGGAATAAAGGGGGCATTGCTTCTAATTGGAAGGACACACAGGCAAATGGTAGGATTTCAGGTGGATTCCCCTTAACTTCCTGCCCCCAACTCTAGTCTCTTCATAATGGAGAGTGTGAACTCCTCGAGGGTAGCGACCACACCTGGTTTGCTTACCATCCTATCCCCAGCACCTAGCACACAGCCAGGTGCAGCAAATACTTCTTGAATCACAGAAGGGAGGGAGGAAGGAGGAAGTTGTGTGTGCAGAAGAGGTTTAGAAGTGGAGCAGGAGAACGGGGACACACAGTAGTTTGTTCCTGACTCCCCTGGTTTTGTGTTTGCTTCATGGCTTTCAAAATAATCCTGTATGTATTCCATGTCTGGGCCTTTAAAATCTCCGGCAAGAGACAAGTGAATCATCACAGTGCAGGAGTCAGAGTTCTTTTTGTGACTTTTAGCAAACAGCATTGTATTCTAGCAGACTCTGAGCAGTGGGCAGAACCAATGCAGGCGCCTTAACATCAGCTAGGTACCCAGTCAATGAGCCAAAAGGAAGACAGGGAAGAGAATGGGCATTTTGACCATGATGTATGTTATTTATTTAATGCTAACAACAACCTCATGGGGAAATGTTATCTTTTGGTTAAGGAAACTAAGGCTCTAAGAAATTAAGGAAACTACCCAAAGTCATGCAGCTTACCAGAGGTGGATTGCAAGTCTTTTGACTCCAGAGCCCCAGATTCTTCCACCTACTAAGTGCCAGTGTTTCTAAGTCCTGAGAAAATTCAGACAAGCATATGACGTGGTCCCCACATTTTTTTCGTTGGGCAACCGTTCTCTGAGAAACGGTGGACAGACCCAGAGTATTTCTAGAAGTTCAGGGAAACCTGAGATACTGCTCCAGTGTTATAGAGCATACATGCTTTAAGAATTCAGAACAGCTCCTTTTATGCTGCTTTGAATACCCTAGAAGCCTATGGATGTTACTGGATTGAGTCTCATCTTGTGTGCTTAATGTCATTCAAAGAGAATTACAGAGATCCAGCCTTTGCTCTGTGGGATCCTACTCTCCATAGCAGATGGACTTGTGATACCTACTAAATGCTATAATAATGCGTACACCATTTGACCCAGAATTTGCCTAATAAAATGTCCCTGGATTAGTAGTATATCCCTAAATTGCAAAGGCTGTTCACTGTACTATTTTTTGCAATAGAGTAAAAGTGGAGGCAATGTAAAGAATCAAAAATAAGACATGTATTTTTACAATGGAATATTATGAGGCCCTTTCAAAGTGATATTGCAGAAGAATAATGACATGTAAATAAATACATGTATGTTAGTGAAAATTATAAAGTCATATATATATACACATGTGAAAATCATTTATATAGGTGAATATACATATGCATACTTAAAATGATCTCATAAAAGCATAGGCATATATAGTTATGTGTGAGAAGTATTCATGCCAAAATATTAGTGGTACTTATTGGTGAATTGGTAAATTGTGGCTGATTTTTATTTCCTTGAGCTGTTTCATATCTTCCAAACTTTATATAATGTGTGTATGTTATCTTAATAATTACAAAAAATAAATTTTATTTAAAAGCAAATGTGCTGTCAAACATGAAATTGAGTTGAACCATTGTATTGCAAAAAAAAGGCATAAAATGGGACATGAAAAGATAGGAAGTTCTCATTACCACATATTATTTGTGCATTTATTTGGGACTGGACAACAAGAGTAGAGTTTTTGACATGGATCATTTGCATACAAGGAATAGATAACTTAAGAAAAAGATAAATTTATTGGTAAGATGGTGTTCCAGTTTGCTAGCTGCTGGAATGCGATATACCAGGAATGGAATGGCTTTTAAAAAAAGGGGAATTTAATAAGTTGCTAGCTCACAGTTCTAAGGCCAAGAAAATGTCCCAATTAAAGTAAGTCTATAGAAATGTCCAATCAAAGGAATCCATGGAGAGATACCTTGGTTCAGGAAGGCCACTGAAGTTCAGGGTTTCTCTCTCAAGTGAGAAGGCACATGGTGAACAGGGTCAGGGTTTCTCTCTCAAGTGGAAGGGCATGTGGTGAACATGGCATCATTTGCTAGCTTTCTCTCCTGGCTTCTTTTCATGAAGCTCCCCAGGAGGTATTTTCCTTCTTCATTTCCAAAGGTCGGTGGCTGGTGGACTCTCTGCTTCTCATAGCTATTTCGTTCTGCTCTCTCTGAATCTCCCTTTCCCCAAAATGTCTCCTCTTTTATAGGATTCCAGTAAACTAATCAAGACCTACCCAAATGGGTGGATACATGCCTCCACCTAATCCAGTTTAACAACCACTCTTGATTAAATCACATCTCCAGGGAGATGATCTGATTACAGTTTCAAACATACAATACTGAATAGGGATTTAAAAAAAACAGCTGCCATTACAGAATGGGATTAGGATTAAAACATGGCTTTTCTAGGGTACATACATTCTTTCAAACCAGCACAGATGGAAAGTATTTACGTAAGCACAGCACGGGCCTCTTGAAGGGACTGGAAAAAGGAAATGCAAGAGAATTTGGATCACAAGTAGTTATTTTCTCCATCTCTCTCTCACACTCTCTCTCTCTCAGAACTCTGTCTTGCTTGGCACATCTGCTTTTTTCTTCTCTCTCCCTGGTCTGACTTTCCAGCTGCTTTGGGGTCTAAGAGGATGGCTGTCAACCCTTTGTAACCTTCTAGTTTAGGCCTTCAATACAGACTGTCCAAAGTTTCTATTTATAATTCCAGATTAATAGGAGAGAGAAGCTGATTGGCTCAGTGTATGTCACTTAATTTTTGCTACATAACAGACCACCCCTAAATTAAGTGGCTTGAAACAACCAATTTAATTCCCAAGCCAATGGATCAGAGGTTAGTTCCAGTCGGGCCGCGCTAGGTTGACTTTGGTTGAGTCAGTCAGCTAGTGGATTGGTTGTGGAATGGTTGGTCCAGGATGGCCTCTTCTGGTCCTCTATATGTCTCATCCTCTAGCAGTCTAGTGCACACTTGTTGGCATGATGATTTCAAGATTCCTATAAAGAGAAAGGAAGCATGCAAGGCCTCTAGGGGCCAAATCTGAGAACTAGAAGGTTGCACCCATTGCAAGCTACTGGGAAAGCAAGTGGCAAGGCCACCCTAGAACCAAGGGTTGGACTCCTGTCTTGATGAGAGCAGCTACAAAGTCACCTTATAAGGGGTTAAAGTACAGGGAGGAGAAGGATTTGGGCCATTTTTGGAATCCATACATAATACCCCAGGGACTCAGGCTGTCACATACTCCATCTTGCAGCTGTACCACATTTACATACTTCCACGTAACCTCTTTGGTTAATACAGTAGGGGAAGAGAAAGACTAGAAAATTGCCCACAAGCATTTTACTGTTTCAACCTAGAAGTGGCTAGGCTACAATAGTGTCTCCTTACAGCCCATGGCCAACACTGCAAAAAAAGGCATAAAATGGGTCATGAAAAAATAGCAAGGTCTACAGTAAGATGGCAGGGAAATGAGTCAATGAAATATTTGATGAGTATTAATGTCTCTGCCACTGTGAGAAAGCCACAGAATTAAACTGATTTATCACTCACAAGACCAGTGTCAGAAAGGTGGAGGGGGCAGGTGAAATTTAGTGCTCTTTAGAGTAAATACATGCAAACCTTGTCTAATGAAGGTATCAGAGGCTATGTGAAGCCCTTAAGGAATCCCTAGGATGGAAGGCTGGGTCAAAAGGAGTCAGAGTAATCAGGAAGAAAGTCCAAGTAACCCAGAAGCATTCCATCCAGGTCTGTTCAAAGCCTTCCTGAAGTCAGCCCTGGAGAAAAGGCAGAAGGGGCATAGGTGGGAACCAGAGTGCTAGAAAAAATTGTTGGGAGGTACTAAGATTACAGTCAGGGAAATGAAGCAGAGATCAAATCCAAAGAAGAAAGAAGATGGAGGAAAAAAATACACCAGCAAAGCAGTAATGTCAGAAACCTGGAGAATCTGAATCAAGGTGGAATTGGGAGTGAGGCATAAACCTGGGAATCTGAAAGGGAAAGCCTGCATGAAACTCTTTAGTTCAGCAGTGAGGCCACAAGCTCTGAGGAAAGATCTAAACTCTTATTTAGCCCAACATCTGGTTGCAAGGGCTGGTGAGGAACCTAACCAAGATGCTCCAGACAAAGCACCTCAGACTTCAGACCTAGGCCTTCGATCTCCCACTGGAGTTTCCTCCTATTAACCCATTGGCGTCCCTGTTTCTCAGTTCCCTTCTGAGCCTCTCACCCCTCTCCAATTTCTCACACCTGAATATTGAACTTCTGAAGCATCTCTACATTCCTAGTAGCTATGGTAAGAGAGCCAAGCTATGTTTCATCTTAAGGTGTGATATATAAAATATCAGTCATACCTGATGAAAAGCCCCCTTTAGATTCCTGCCTAAAATTCCTAAATTACAATGCCTTGCAAAATACAGCAGGGACCCCTCTGGGGAGGCTGCCGTTCCTTTCCTTTCATGGGGATTTAGCCTAATATCTTCCCATCCAAGAGGAAGCATATGGCATTTGTGTAAGCACTGTGCTAGATTGATGAGGAATGGAAAGAAAGGAGCCCTGCTTAACCTGTCACTTGTTGTCTTGCAGGTCAGTGGGACCATGTACAATACTGGAAGACACGTGTCCCTCCGCCTGGACAAAGAGCACTTGGTCAACATATCAGGGGGGCCCATGACATACAGCCACCGGCTGGAGGAGATCCGGCTACACTTTGGAAGTGAGGACAGCCAAGGGTCAGAGCACCTCCTCAATGGACAGGCCTTCTCTGGGGAGGTAAGCAAGTCTTTTGGAAGTACTGAGGTTAAGTACCAACTAATAAGATTTGGTGCCTGTTTATATCTGAGGTGAGCAAACAGATGGAACGATATCTTTTGAATCAATGAAATGAGAAGGTCTGTGCTTTCTTTCTCCATCTATCTGTTGCAGATTGACAAGGAAGTCATAATGAGCTTCCAGTATTTTCCACAGAAAGCCACAGTGAGGCTGGATATTTGTTTCTGTGGTGTTGATGCAGTTCCGCTGTGACTCATGTCCTGAGAACTCCCTGAACTTTATTTCTAACCTAAACTCATATCATTCATGTACCTTTTCACTTACACTTTTCAGGGAAAACAGCCCAGATTCTGTGTTCCTCCCTTCAAGTAGAATAAGTCCTATTTGCACAAAACTGTAACATACTGTGAAATAAAACGTCAGACAGCTAAAGAGTCTGCCTGAGTTTCTGCAGAATGGAAATGTCATCGTGTGCCACCATTAACAATGAGTGTCACTGTGCACCAGCATCAACCCATATAGAATCTGTGCCACAGCAGTGAGCCAACCATGGTTTCAATGATAAGATGAGAACTACAAGTTAAACAGATGTCTTCTGAGGCATGACACTTGGCAAGCAGGACATAATTAATTTGACCTATTTTACCTCTGTTATACCCCAAAGTGTTTATCACTTGAGATCAGGGTTCCTCCTATGCTCAAAACTCTAATAAGTAGGTTTCTGCCTTTAAAAGTCCTAAATAAATGCTATCCAGGAAAGGCTTTGGAGTTACACAAGTATATGTCTTATTACTGACTTGGTTTGGTTTGGTTTTTGTCAAACTCATCTTTAAACCTGTTTCTGAGTGGCAAGTCCATACATTGAGAAATAGACTCATGAGCTTAATGAACCAAGTGGCCAAATTCTAATGTGTGCTCAAAATCTATCCACCGAGAACTTCCCTAGCTATTCTTCTATTCACCAGAGATACAGAATTTAAAAAAACAAAAGAAGAGCCTAAAGAGTGGTGTATTTAAATAGTAAAGTAAAATATCATGCTGTAATGGGGATGTGCAAAGGCCCCAGCAAGCTCAAAGGAAAGAAGTGACAGATTTTACTTGAAGAGATCAGGAGAAGCTTCACAGAGAAGGTGCCTTTTGGACTGGGATGTGAAGAGATGGGATAGAGACTGATTTGAAGTCGAAAGACTGAGTTTGTCCCTCCTACTTCGGTACACACTATGTGATCTTGGAAGTGTTATTTGATCCTTTAAGTCTCAGTTTTAATACTTCTCAAGGTTATTGTCAGAATTAAGTGGGATTCCAGATATAAGGAGCACTAGAAGTAGTACTTGGTGATTGACAGATAGTAAGGGCAAAGCTGGAAATGGGCATGGCATCTCAAGTTGAGAGACAGCAAGAGCAAAGACACTCAGACATGCCAGGGCACTGTGTGTTGGGAAATTGCACACAGAGTTCATGGAGTACATCACCTCTGATGACCAGTTATGGCTACAAAGCCTTCGGGCTTGAGTAGGGATATGAGCCTGATTCCTGGATTTGTAGGAAAAAATACAGGAATTGATTAGGAATGTCTGCCAAAGGTACTGAAAAGAGAAATTCTGGGAGTTGCCTGTCCGGTCCAGAGTATGGTGAAAGCAGGGCAAAAACTCACAAACTGAGAGAAATGGGACTGCAGTCTAACTTATAGAATATTCAAAATTAGGTAAACTCTTCCTTTTAAAAATAAGATTATTTAAAACTTAGTGATTATTTTATTTTTGTTGGTTTATTTACTCATTTATTCACTTGCTATAATTTCTTTATTTTTCCAGTGCCTCAGAGTAGAAATAGTCATTAAGTGAATGAACAAAAGAGATGGGAAAAGTATAGAATGATATCAGGTTAAAATGTAGACTTCCTTAGAGTTGTTCATTGTTTCACTATGTAATGTTTCTTTGTAACTTGTATTGAAACTCAATTTTGGAGTAAATCGGTGCTTCCAGAATCCTCAGGGGAAGAATATAATACATTTGATCTCTTAGCATATTACTTTTCTCAGTCTTACCCCAGACCAGAGGCATCAGGCTCTCCACAGATGGAAGCTTCATTTTTAAAGTAGGATCTGCTGAGCAGATATGTGAAGCACTCTCTCAACAGTCCATTATAAATAAATGTTCTCAATGAAGAAAGCATTAGAGTTAATAGAGTTACAAATCATAATTAACTGGGGAGCATTTTCAAAATATTTACGTTCGGGTCCTTCCCCAAAACCAGCTGTATCAGTCTCTAAAAATGGGGTCCAGTTACGGACCTGTGTAAAAATTTTCCAAGAGCTCTTAGGTAGGAACCACTGTTTCAATTTCAGCTCAAGCTCTGCCTAATGAGGATCTGCTCAACAAAGCCTTACTGCATAAAATAGGACACCCAGAGGCAATTGCCTCCTGGGCATGGCAAAGCTGAGGTGCTATCTAGACTGATGGAACTTGGACAACTGCTTCACAAGTAGTGTGACCACACAGGCATCCATTGCTCCAAAGCAGACTTGTGGTAGCCTTAGCATAAGTACAGTTCTACCATCCCCCTCAATATGAGTGGTCTCTAGACAACCTAGTGTGGGTTTAGGTGCAAGAGACCAGAATTTTGGAGACACCAAAACAATGTCATAGGGAAAGCAATTGAATAAGCAGTTGGCCTCCATGATATTTAAAGTGGTTTAGGTAGCAGGAAGAGTTTAGGATCTTCTTTATGGCTTGAGGGAAGAGACCCAGAACCAATGCATAAAATAGCTACAGAAAAACAGAGTTCAGTTATTCTAACAATGAGACTTCTACATCAGTGGAATGAGTTTGCCTCTCAAAGTAGTGGATTCCCAACGTTGTAATTGTTAAGCATAGAATAAAATTCAGGGACTTCATAAAAGTGAATCACATCCTAATGGGTGGTTGGATCATTAGCTTTAAAGTATCTTCTAATGCTGAAATTTTATGCAGTCCATAATTTCCTTGTAGAAAAGTTCCCCCAATTGGATTCCACTGAGGTTCGACCTCAGTTTAAGTAAATATACCTTGCCTTGTAGATTGGCCTGTTATTTTTATTTTACACTACCTTCAAAACCACCTTTGGTCTTTGTATTTGGTTATCCTTTGAGAGGGCCCAAGTACCATGTCTAGCAACAAAGCATGTGTTTATTTTGTTGACAGTGAGTAATCCCATTGCCATCTGCCCCATCTATCATTGCTGATCGTGATAAGTCAATTAATGCCAGGCATTTTCCTTGGCACAGTGCAACCACCATTATCCGAAGAGCTGTGGATTAATTGCAGTCTTGTCTGGTGAGGTTATTGTAATTGATGGTAATCATTTTCTTTGTTTTTTAAAGTTGCATGGATGTATGACACAGTCAGCAACTGCGTTTTTATAAAAATTATTCATGTCCTACCCAGAGAATTCCTAGACTCCTTGTTGGGGGTTGGTGATAAATGAGCATATTCAGAGATTCAAATGTCTCAATTTTTTTAAGAAGGGGAAAATTAACTGTTTTTAATAAGTAAGACCCTTAGCTTGCTAATCATGTCTAAGTGGTTAGATTAATATCAGTATAAAATAGGGTGCTTTTGAAAAGAAACAAATACATTAACAGGACAAAAGATAATATTTGAAAAGAATGCATGCCTGTAGATTAAGTTGCAGTAGAGAAGCTAGACTAGAAGAATCTTTCATATTTGAGGGAAATTGGACAAATTCATTTTAAAGCCCTCCTGACGTTGTTCTTTTCAAAGAGCCAAAGGGGTGCACAGAATTGAACCACAATTTCTGTGACCAGATCCTACTCCTCCTTTTCTCCCCTTTGCACATAACAGTTGTGATTCTGCTGTGTTCTGGGCTCAGACCGAGGCACTGGCCACAGCCCTGCTCCTGCCCCAGAGAAGCATATAGCCCATTGAGGGATATTACATTTATAATGCAATGTCCTGCAGATTACATTTGAGGATTGTTTCCGAAGGAGATTATGAAATAGCTCTCTCTGGATCGCATTAAGGAGAAAACGGATGAACAGCTGTGCAGGCCGACGCAGTTGTTGCTCCCTCTGAAGGTGAGGTGGAAACTCACTGACCTTTCAAAGTCTCAGTCTTTCGGATTCTCTGATCCTGCTCAAAACACATCTGAAGGAGGAAAAAGTCCATAGCTGTAGCTATGGTGATGTAAATAAGATCTCTTTAATGGAAGGGGGGAATAAAAGTCATATGTAAAAATAGGGCTGTTTTTAAGTGACTCAGTCAGAAAAGAGAAAACAATGATCTCAGAGCCAATAACTGAAACTGAAAAATAGGAAATGCTGGACTTGTCCTCTTAAAGGAATCAATTATTTGCATCCTTGAGAGACTGGTTTCACTGAAGCAACACAAAATTGTAGGAATCTAAGCAACTCACACCAAATTGTCCTGAAGTGTGCTAGGGTATGAAAAGTGCTGAAGCACACGTAACGGAGAACCAGGATCCCATTAGGGCTGAAGAGCTCTGGGAGAAGTTCTCCTGCAATCTAATTAGCACTTTGTCTCCAGATTGGGCCCTCCTGGTAGAAATGCTTAATTGGAGATTTGAAGGGGAACGAGAATTGGCATGTGTAAGAATAACAGATACACAGGTAGTAGGTATGGAAGAGCTACTTGGTGCCCTGGTGAAGTTGTTCCCTGTGCTTGGAAAGCCAGCTCCATGTCTCTCCCCCACATCCACCACAGAGCTTCCCAAGCCCACTTGCCTCTTCCCAACCAGCGAGGGGCTACCTCCTTTCCATTTCCAGAGAATCCTATATATTCATCTATTAAAAAGGTCAAAAAACCATAGCCTGTGCACCAAATGTAGCTCACAAACTAAAAGTGGCTTATATTTTAGAGGGCTGTGAAAAAGAAGAAGGAGAAAAGACAGAGGTTGTATTTGACCTGCCAAGGCTAAAATATTTGCTATCTAGCCTTTTATAGAAAAATTTTGCTAAACCTGATTGATTTCATTACCCACCATGGTGGATTTTAACAGTTTACTCTCACTTCTATTGGACTCATGGTTCTTTGTTGGTAGAAATTTTATCTTGATCATTGCTGTATCTCCAGCACCTCATACAATATCTGGGCACATGGAGAGTGTCAATATATGTTTTGTTTTGTTTTGTTTTTAAAGAATCATTGATCTTGGTAAACCCCTTAAGAACTAGGATCTTGCACCATTTGTCTTTATGCACCAAGTACCTAGTACAGTGCTTCATACAGTAGGTGCTTAATTGATATTTATGAAATCAGTGACTCAGTCAGCCCTTGGTCTCTCAAGAATAAAACTTCATAGGCTTTTCCCTGGAATTTTGAGGTGAGTTGCATTCATTGACTATTCAATGAATAACTCCATTTTTCAAGTCAAAAATGAAGTGTTTCAATAAGGGCTGCCCAAGGCAACAGATTCCATTAGAAACTAGAAAAGAGGGAGGATGTTTAGCACAGGGTAACCACTAAAACACATGCTGGGATTTCTCTGGGAAAGGAGTATTTTTGAGTAAATTCAAAATGTGTTTATGGGACACCAACCTACCCTTATCCTAAAGGTGGTAAAGGACACAAAAGGAGTGAACAATTGACAGCCTGGAGGATTTCAGATCCATTGGAATGACATGGGAGAGACATGAATCAATTACTATGCAGCACAATCCAGAACTCACTCAGTCGTGGCCACAGATGGCTGCAGAAGCTCTCTGCTAACACCTGGCCATCGTTAAAGTGCTTGCAATCTGACTTCATCCGTTCAGTCAGCCCACAGATATCGATTGAGCACATACCATATGCTACAGAGAATAAGACAGAAAAAAATCCGTGTTTGCAAGGCACTTGCAGTCTAATAAGGGTGAAGAGATAATAAATAATAAACATAATAAATGAGTAAGTTTATATGGTAAGTTACAATGTGTTAAGTGTGATGGGGGGGCAGAAAAGTTGAGCAAGTTGGGGGGAACAGAGTATGAGGAGTGGAGGAAGTAAGTTACAAGTTTAAACAAGGTGGCCAGTGTAGACCTCATGGAGAAGATAGATTTTTGAGGTTGCCAAGGGCATGTCTAGGGGAAGGACATATCAGGCAAAGACACCAACTAGGGCAATGTCTTTAAGGTAGGAAAGATCCATGAGGATCCAGGAAAAGCAGGAGGGTGCCCAGGCAGAGCAGTGTGAGTACATGGTGGTAGGATCGCACGATGGGACATGAGGTCAGAGAAGTCAGAGTGAGGCTGGAGGCTGTTGCAGGTCACGGATTCTCTTTGTATGGACTTCATATGGACTTTGACTTTGACTTTGAATGAATTCCAAACCACAATAATGTAAATTCTCCCATTTAATCACCAAATATTAGCTTGGTGAGGTTGCTCTGAGTGTAATCTCCTTACCTGGGGAAACTAAGACCTGGGACCACCCAGACAAGTCACCAAGGTTGGGCTTAACTCAAGTATCTGCTTCATCACACTGTTAGGTGTAGGTCAAAGTATACCCATAAGCCGTATAATAAAGATTATTCACCTACTCCAGACCCTGGCCCAGTGAGGAAATTTGAGGAGCAATCGGCTATCAGGCCCACCTTTAGTGAATTTACAGTCTAGTAGAAACATCCTGTCTTCCCGTGGAGATTATAACTTGCGGCTGTCACAGAGTAATATCACCCCACATCCGTAACAGGCTTTGGGTAGATACTACTGAACAAAGAAATTGAATGAGTAAATGAAGATAATTTAAAAGACTGTATCTTTCAGAGTGCCTACATTATGTCCAGTATCTCATGAATTGAATTTGATAGTCATAATGGTAAACCCAATAAAGTTAATATCAATATTAACAGAAATTCTAGACAACATTAAATTATTCTCAAATAAGTGAATTCTTCGAGACATCAGATACCATGGGTATCCAGAGAACAGCTGATCGTCAATGTGCTACTAAAATGCATTTAGGGAGTATGTCAATGTTGGAAGCTAAACTTATGGATACTGGGAGCTCCCCCCTCCACCAGCGAGAGCAAACTGGCCTTCAAGAGGCAAGACAAGGTCAGGAGTCCAGATGGAGATGGGGAGATTATGATGATGGTAGCCAGCAGATGATGAGTCTGATGCAAGGACAGGAATTTGTTTTCCCTTTGGACATTTTTATAATTGCTTCCAGGAAAGGACAGCCCAGACAAGTAAGCAACTTCCTGAATTGCCTGTTTTGGATGGACACAGTGGGGCAGACTATAAGAAAAGATATCTCATTTGAAGACAACCTGCTAAGGTCAAGTCATCGTCCCAACTCCATCCTAACCTGCATCACAATTCTGGCCTGGTCCCACCAGGATGGCATTATGAAAGCCAGCAACCTTCTCCTTTGGACTCCAATCTCCCCCTGATGTTCTGACTAAAGCAGGGAGAAAGGTGTTATAGTATAAGGACAGTATTAAATCAGACATTAAGTGTGACTTGATGAGGGTTCAGCCTAGAACCTGTCATCATGGAGACCATCCCTGTTACAGCTTTACAAGTGCGGTTGAATGGGGCCTTGGTTTATTTAATAGCCGATGGTGCCCCAGTTAAAGGGATAGGTACTGCTGCTAACATTTCTGTGAACTAGGAGTGCTTTTTTATCCATTTCCAAAGCCTCATGAAATAAAATCAATTGGAAAAGAAGGTGTGACTAAGAGTTGCCTACTCACTGCCACTATGACCTCTGTCAGCAGTCGATCACAAACTGTAGAGGTTTCACAAAAGATCACATTTTCTACTTCCAGGTACAGCCTATAAGGAGATGGCCCTGCTGTTGGAAAGAGCAAATGTACTCTCAGCTGGAGTCAGAGACACCTCTGAGGTCATCTTTTCCTGCCCAGCCATTGTACAAAGGCAAAAATCAGATGTCAGAAAAGTCAGAGGACCTGCCCAAGGTCACTGAGATTTAGTGGTAGAATAAGGACCAGAGCCCAAATTTCCTGACTCTTGGTTTGGGGTTTAAAATTTTCCAAACAAAGTTTAACGTTATATCAAATATCAGGATGCAGAAGTCCCTTTTAGGTAATCGACCAGGAGAGTAAGTGTGACCCGAGAATCGGTAGTAAGCAGATTTCCCTCACAAGGGCGTTTATGCAGTCAAATTAAAAAAGGAAGACAGGGTGGGCCACAGTGGCTCAATGGCAGAGTTCTCGCCTGCCATGCTGGAGACCCAGGTTCAATTCCCGGTGCCTCCCCATGAAAAAAAAAAAAAAGAAAGTAAAAGGAAGACATTGGGAGACTCTTTTAGAAATATGAGCAATGATGAGCATCCATGAGGAAATGGAACTGGACGTTGCTACCCCCCTACCCCAACACACACACACACACACACACAAATACCGCCAATTTGAGAACCATGACAGTGTCTAATTGCGAGAGCTACAGAAGTTAAAGACTGGGAGACTGAAATGGACATGGTTATGCTTTAAAGATCCTTTGTTTGGCCTCAATATGGAAAGGCAATCATAGGAACCTAAGGACCTAGGCAATGCTTTTGTGCAGTTTGAATCCTCCCACCCCCAATAACCCTCCAGAACAGCTCAGTAGTATGAAATACAAGTAATCGCCAATAACAGTATTACACAATTAAATCATTAGATGTCTAGTCTCTCCATGGATGTGCTGCTATACAATTCAAAATAAAGCCATTTAAAACCCCAGATTCATTTACTATGACATACCGATAAACTTTTGCTGAAACAAAGCTAATCATCTCCGTGATGCTGACTTAATTGTTCGCCAGTTGATGGATAATAAACAGACCTGAGGATTAAAATAGGAACTAATTACTGTACTCAATTCCATTTACTTGATTTCATGTTCCATTAATTTTTTTGCATCATTTCTAGTGGAAGCCTTAGAATTATAGTCGCCCCAAATGAATTATGCCACTTAGTTGCCTGTGGCATACTCATATTCAGAATTGGTTAGAAAGGGCAGAATTCTGGAAAGTAAATATTTAACTGAAGTAGCCTACGATATAGTAAGTGAAAGTAATTATCTGTTCCCAAATGCCAGCCAGAGCCAACTTCTATAAATCTATCCCCATCTCACCAGTAAAAGGACTACATTGTGATGGCTCTCATGGTTATTCATTGGATCGGCTTGTTAGAGGCAGTCTCCAGGAGACCTGGTTGCCTTGGCCTGGAAGGGGGCCACAGGGAAGTAAAGATGAATACTGTATAGGGACAGGGCACTGGCCTCAGAATCAGACACTCGGGCCATCGGACAGAGGCAACGTTTTGACTTAAAAGATCAGAGTTCAAAACCCAGCTCTGTCACTTACTAGCTGTATGATCTTGATATGAGAAGAACTGAGTAAGTCTCTTAGCCTTTTTGATCCTTTTTAAGCTGCGAAATCAGGCTAAAAAGGCCAGTCCAATATGCATTATAGAGCCACTGGGCAGCACAGAAAGGAAACACTCCTGTGATAGAGATTTTTAAGCTATATGCTTTATGGAACTTTATAGTTTAACCAGCCTAAACTTCTAACTCATCTAGTTGAAATTCCTTGCAGATAATACACATCAGGATAATCACAATGAATTAATACAATACTACCATCAGCTTTCATTTATTGAGCATGTACTATGTTTCTGGCTCCAGCTATGTGCTGCATGGCCTTAGATAAGTCACCTCACCTCTCAGTCGCTGCCTCTAAACTGCTTGATGATGACTAAGTCCCTTCTCCCTAATCAAAAGTGCCCTGTTCTGTTACCTGAGTTGATCTCCCAGCCCCTCCCTGTTCTGCATCAGCCTTGCGGATAGTCTGCCCTTTTTTCTGGCTATAAAGTAAGACAGGAGCCTATTTCTTCAAGTGGCACAATAGTGATGTGACAAATGATATGGCGTTGTTTTGTGTGTGTGTGAGAACGGTAGCCTCGCTCACTTCCCTTTCTCAAGCACACACAACCAGGAAGTTACATAGAGACATACAGTTCTATGTTTCCTCTCTTTAAAATATAAGTAAGGCATTCTGTACATTTGTATGTGCACAAACATCTATTTCCCCCTGCAAAGCAGAAGAAACCGTATTCACTAGCCTCGGACGTAGCTTGGGTAAACACACTTTACTGCTTTGGATCTATTTGCTGAGCTAGAAATTTTTGAATTTAGCCTTGAAAATGAATCCTGCAGGAGCTGTTTGGCAAAATGAGCTTAGCCAGGAGGTTTTAAATCACAATCCCAGCCAGGAAAAAGGGGAAAGCCCTGGGATGAGCAGATACCTGCATCAGAATTCAGAGCACCAGTTCTACAAACCAAATAATTATACCTACTCCGGGAAAGACTAATTGCATGTGGACCCAAATGGCTGCCCAGAGCAGCTGCCATTTTCTGTAAGATTCTCAGCAGGGGTCAAGCACTTCCTGCCTGTTAGTCATGCCTCTTTAGGGCTGATGTGTTTCCCTGATCCAGGTGAGGAACTGTGACCTGCTTTTGTGAACAGTGGCTTATTGCTGGAATTATTCCTTTCTGTGTTTGAATCCTGGCTCAATCACTTATCAGCTGAGACCTTGGGCAAATTGCACAACCTCCCTGTGCCTCGATTTCCCTCATTAGTAATAAAAGTAGTGCCCAGACTAGAGGGTTTCCCTCCTCCCCAACTTAGTTAAGGTAGAGTTTACCTACAATACAACTCAGCAAGTTTAACTGGATAGTTTGATGAGTTTCCAAAAATATATAGTTTTGTATTCACCACCACAACCATGATTTACAACATTTCCATCACCCCAGAAAGTTCTCTCATGTCCCTCTGCAGTCATCACCCCATCCCTGACCCCTGGCAACCACTGATCTGCTTACATTATAGTTTTGCCCTTTCTTGAATCTCAATCAGTGGAATTATACAGTATGTCATCTTTTTTTTTTTTGCAGGATTTTTAAAAATTATCTTACAGTAATTATACTGAATCATATTGAGTTATACAATATGTGTGGATTTGTGTAACCATCACACACTCTGGTCATAGAACAGTTCCATCCTATAGATTTGTTTTGAGGCCTAAGAGGATCACTATCTATAATTGCCTAGTATTTGGTGAGTGCTCAAAAAGTAGTAGTTTTTATTATCAACAGCCTGTATCTTCAAGCTCCATCTTCTGCAATCAACATTTTTATCCTCCATCCACACCTAAGAAGAATCCAAAGTGGTGTCAGGACAAGAAGTTTAATTCTTAAAAATTGCATCTGCCATCTTCCTCTAAGAAGACGGGCCTGGGATCTTCTTCTGATGCCTTTTTCTTGTCAGTGTCCATGTTGCCTAAAGTAGGGATGCCAGAAGGAAAGAGTCCCTTTTTCTTTGCACAAGGGAGCCATCCATTGGCCAGGGTGTGTCCTCATGACTGTCCTTTCTGAAGACTCACACAGGCTTGTACAAGGTGAGCTAAGCTCCTGCTAATCCCAATTTAGACTTGTAGGGAAATCTTATCAGCATGAGCACATGCAAGGAAGTGCCCTCTCCACCCTCACCTCCCTTTCCCTGTCCATGGATGGGAGCTCATCCTTCCAGAGTACACCAGCAAGTAGAGTATTTTCCCATCCCCTGTGAGTCTGAGGCAAAGCCTGGAGCTGCCCGGATCGGGTGATTCCACGCCCTGTTGCCTGCAACAATTCAGCTTAATGCCAGGTGGTCTAGGTGTGAACCTCCTTTCACTCCCAAAAGCACCCCACTTTGCTTAATGAGTCATATGGTCACCCTACATCTAGATGACCTTAGACAAACTGCTCAACCTCTCTGGATCACCTTTTCCACATCTGAAAAATATAAGAATTAGTAGTAGCTCAATCGGGGCTCTTCCAGCACCAAGAAGCCTATGGAAGTAAAATATTCTTATATAATTTTATCATCTCATATAAACCTTGATTGAGGGGTCCCCATGCCATCTGAAGAGTCAGAAACATTGATCTGCAATTAAAATCTTTATGGGATATTGGAGAGGTTTTCCTCGAAAGTTAAGTATACATTTTATAAGTAGCCACCATCATATGTCCTTTCAGGTGAAATTGTGGGAAATTAAGTCAATTGAATTGAAACCAAAAGTGAAAAGATAAGATTACTCTGTGTGCTTGAGCACATGACATTTTCTTATTATGATGCTTAAAATACTGAACCTATTACTCGTATTCTGCCACCACCACCATTCCTGCTAATACACACACATGGGTGAGTTCTAATATGTTCTGGTCATTCAGCTACCTCCCAAGTAAAATGCCTCTGTGATTAATAAGGTATTTCAATGGAAACTATGGGCTCCCCTTGAACCATTTTGCTTTGTATATTTTAATTACAATTTAAGTGGTTTCGCTACACTGAGCACCCCTAGGAAGAAACCCCAGGAATTATCATCATCATCCACTTAGGCTTTGTTTCAATTTTGGTCTTCAGAGAGCCAGAACAGGAAGATTCTGTCACCTTAAATTGCTCTGTAAATCCCTGGTGGTGTCAGCATTTAGCCTCCTTTGCCGTCAAACAAAAGGGAAAATATTTCTGCTCAAAGACACAGTTTGCAGTTTGCAGGCATTGCTTTAAAACCTCCAGGGCATCCAAATAATCCTACCAAGCTCTAGTGCTGCTTCTGGAGTATTCATTTAGCTTGAGTTACATTATTTTAATTTTCTTAGGGGTGTCTTTACTAGCTGGAGGGTGATTTTTTTGCCTTTAATTAAAGAACAAGTTGATTCCAAGGCACACAGCAAAACAAACTCCTTTCATTCCCTGTCTCACTTGTCACTTTCTCCGGCTGTTCTCTTTTCTGAGTGCTTTTCAGCTTTTCACTGCATCTGGCTTCTCAAAGTGGAAATGGGATGGAATGATAGCGAGGTGAGGCATGGCTTTCAATGGAACCAACCAGCTCTTGGTTTCAATTCCTTTAATTTCCTGGAGCAGACGGCAATTTGAGGGAGGACCAGGGTAGTGCTATCTTTATCTCCTAGACTGGTGAGCTCTATCCATTCAGTGCAATTCAACAAATATTCACCGAGCTAAGCAAGGGCCAGGAAATTTACTAGCCTAGGGCTACCCAGAGGGGAAAAAACCCTCGTCACCACTGTCATCTCAGAGCTCACCTTCGGAGAGCGTGTTACCTAAGGTGCTTTGGCGTGCAAATAACAGTCTTTCATGCGAGGTTAAGCTAAAAGAAGAATTTACTGGAAGCCCTTTGGGTTATATCATAGGACTCAAGGGTGCCTGGACCATGACCCAGGGAACAACTCCTTTTCCATTTCTCGTCTCTGCATGTCTGCTTTATTACCATCCTCTCTACAAGCTATCTCTGTCTGATTCTCTGTACACATGGAGGGCAGAAATGACCCTCTTTCAGTCCAAAGTGTCCCTTCGAATCAAGACCATCTTGGCCTGGCTGACTAGCTGGCTCTTCATCCCATTTCCAAATTCTCCAAAGAAGAGATTTGATCCTCCCAGCTCAGATCTGATGTTCACTCTAACCCAGTCAGCTGTGGGTATGGAGTGGGGACCTGTAGAATAAACAGGCCTTGGGGGCTGTAGAATAACCAGCTTCTGTGGTTGGGAGAGCAGCTATCTTGAGAAGTTAGTCACTGAGGACTGAGTGGACACCCCAGAAGATATCTACTATGCTGGGGGACGACAGACAAGCAGTCTTTTACTCTTTGGCCTGAAAAAATCCACAAGTCAAAATGCTATTGAGTCATATGACTCAAATTTGGGGGTCAGAGAAGATTTTCTGACTTAAACAGGGACACAAAAGAGAAGTATGAATATGGCTAAAATAGGAAGAGAGCATCCCAGACAAAAGGAATATTAGATATTAATAGCAAGACTAACTGAAGTCAGTCCATAATGTTCACTCAAAGAATTTAGCATCTTATAACCAAGTGTTACAACAAGCTCACTCATCAGAGCCCTCAGCGGAGCCTCACAGCCTTGTCACTTGTCTTCCTGGCCGCTAACATTCTCATCTCTTTCTTCCTTCATACATCTCAGGATGGACTCAAATAAGTTGCCTCAGGGCTAGCATCTAGCAAACATGCATTTTAAAGCCAGCTCTTCCACTTACTGTGTGCCCTTTAACAAGTTATTTTGGCTCTTTCTAAATGGGAAAACTGGCAATAATAGCATCGACCTCAAAGGGCTGTTTGTGTAAAATGAGGTAGTGCAAGGTAAAAGCCTTAGCACTGCCTGGTACAGAGTAGTGTCAAGATCATTCATTTCCAGCCCCTTCCCTCTCTGTCTGTCTTCTCCAGTAGCGCGCTGATGAGATATTTCAGATAAAAAAGCCAGACTTTGGGACTGACGTGTGGTCTAACATTAGGACAAAATCATTAATGTAAGATCTTCTCCGCGCCAAAAGGAGCACTTGTAACATAATCAATGGGCCTTCGGATACGTTCTCACCTCTTGTTCAACTGTCAGTTTCCATAACTCGAGCAAAGAGAAAACGAATTGTTTATATCGTTCCCACTTACTCATTGACTAAGCTCCGTTTCCACTTTCTTGGCGTTGGGTCTGTGGGATGTGAGCCCCACCGTGTAGCAATCTTCCCAGTTCCGTGTCACCCACCTCAGTCAGGGACCACCTTTCCTGGACACAGGTGACTCGTCTGTAGCAACTGTAGGTGGTATTTGTCCCTTCCAAGGCACTGAAAAGCCCAAAGACTTGTGTTAACTTTG
Source organism: Myrmecophaga tridactyla (assembly GCA_004026745.1). Taxonomy (NCBI): domain Eukaryota; kingdom Metazoa; phylum Chordata; class Mammalia; order Pilosa; family Myrmecophagidae; genus Myrmecophaga; species Myrmecophaga tridactyla. The sequence continues at coordinate 27,156 of PVIY010032694.1, forward strand.
TTTTTAAGAGTTCCAGTTGGAAAGCACAATCCAAAAATCGTCTGAATATACTTAAAAGTCCAGGACATCCACTGGGAAAGTTTTCCCATTATTAATGTTCTGAAAAATGCCAACAGGTTAGAACCACACAGCTTTCTTGGGTAGAGGCTGAGCTTGAACAACATTGTAGGTTATATTATTTAATTTTGGTGCTCACTTTAATTAAAAGAAAAGTTCAGTTACAGTGGACCTTTAACACTGCGGAAGTGGTTTTTCACTCTGGCATGTATCTGAGTTCTTTTTCAAAGGGAAAAAGAATGTTTGCTTGAGTTAAGAGGTGGGGATCAGGTTTAAATTTGCAAAACCAGCTACTCCCTTTGCTCTACTATGACTTGCTTTATTGCAAATACACATTAATCCCTTTAACCTCTCTTAAGTCCCTGTTGCTTTTGTGACCAGATTTGCAAAACATTTCTACAGTTAAACTAAATTATAGTCAACAGCTTCAAAAAGAGAATCTGACTAGGGAAAATATATTCCTGCATCACAGGGTTTGACAAAGTCTGATTGATGTATCCAATATCTTCCTCATTAAGGAAAGAGAAGAATGACTACTATAAAATAATGAATAATCCAAAACCTCTTTATAATGAATTATATCTATTCCTCATAAATATATATTTGAGCTCCTACTGTGTGAATTATTTTGCCAGTTTCTAAGTTCAAATATGAATAGTGTACAATCCATATCCTCAAAGAGCTTCCATTCTATTAAGGAGACACTTAAAAAACAGTATGTTTTGCTGAGTTGGGAGTGACAGTATGTTATGCTATGCTAGGATAAAGCTCTACCTGCAATGGGAATGCAGAGGAAAGTGTGTTATACTTTGCATTTATCCTCCACTGATTCATCTTCTGTCCTGATTCATTGGCTATTTGAGGGAGATTTGTATTCAAGACTTATTTTCCCCTGATCTGACATGTTGGGTTGACTTACATTTTGTGTTTGCTGAAAGTAAATATAACCTCAATATCCACATTATTAGAGAAAACAGAGATTTATTAATAGCAGAAATGATATGAAGCTGTACAATATATGCCAGCTCAGTTCTCAGTCACTTTCCACTCGCTGGTGTGTGTGTCTGTGTATAGGTGTGTTAAATATAGTGCAGGTTAAAAGTTGATACATGAGTGCCAGAAAAAAAAAAGAGACCAAGTTAAGGGATTTGGGGGTGCTAGAGGTAGGGGCAAGCTGTTATTTTTAGTAGGAAAGTCAAAGTAGTCCTTACTGAAAAGACATTTGAGCAAAACCTAGAAGGAGGTGGGGGAGCTGGCCTTGAGGATAGGAAGGAAAAGAGTTTCCTTCAAGGGAGCAGCCAGTGCCAAGCCTAAATACGGAGTTTGCCTAGTGCGTTTGAGGTTCAGCAAGTGGTCGGTGGACCCAGGGCAGAATGAGGCAGAGGAGGTTAGACGGCATGTGGTCAGAGAGGCCAGAAGGGGTGCAGATCATACAGAGTCTTGGGTCCATCGTAAGAACTTGGCTTTCCCTCTCGGTAGGAGGGGAGCCATCCAGCGGTTTTGAACAGAGGATTGACATGGTCTGATAATGCCAAACTTGTTCCTGCTTT